>CAUYQG010197922.1:0-73428 GCA_963574415.1 Tarsius wallacei | reverse complement strand
TCCTGCCTCAGCTATCCAAGTAGCTGGAACTACAGGTGTGAACCACCATGCCTGACTAATTAAAAAAATTTTTTTTGATAGAGGTGAGGTCTTGCTGTGTTTCCCATGATGGTCTCAAACTGCTGGGCTCAAGTAGTCCTCCTGCTTTGGCCTCTCAAAGTGCTGGGATTACAAGCATGAGCTACTGTACCCTGCCTTTAATCCATCTTGAATTTTGTATATGGTGAGAAATGGGAGTCCAGTTTCACTCTTCTGCATATGGATATCCAGTTTTCCCAGCACTATTTATTGAAGAGGATGTCCGTTCCTCAGTGTATGTTCTTAGTGCCTTTGTCTAAAATCAGTTGGTTGCAAATATGTGGATTTATTTCTGGGTTCTGTATTCTGTTCCATTGATAGTTGTGTCTGTTTTTTGTATCAATACCATACTATTTTGGTTGCTGTAGCCTTGTAGTATATTTTGAGGGTAGGTAGTGTGATGTGTGATGCTTACATCTCTGGTTTTTTTTTTTTTTTTTTTGCTCTGAATTGCTGTGAACATTTGTTTTGCTTTGGATTTTTTTTATTTCTCTGAAAAATGACATTGGCATTTTATTTTTTTTTTATTTTTTTGAGTTGGAGTCTCACTCCGTCACCCAGACTGGAGTGCAGTGGCTGCTACCGGCCACCACAGCCTCGACCTGCTGGGCTCCGGCGATCCTTCCACCTCAGCCTTCCAAGTAGCTGGAACTACAGGCGCACGCTACCACACCCGGCTAATTTTTTTTATTTATTGTAGAGATGAGGTCTCGCCAAATTGCCCAGGCGGGTCTCAAACCCGCGGGCTCAGGCAATCCACTCACCTCAGCCTCCCAAGGCGCGGGATTACAGGCTGAGCCACCGAGCCCGGCAACATTGGCATTTTCATAGAGATTGCACTGACTCTGTATAATGCTTTGGGCAGTAAGGATATTTTAATGATATTAATTTTTCTGATCTATGGATCTGTGAGCATGGGCTGTCCTTTCATTGGTTTGCATCCTCTTCAATTTATTTTATTAGTGTTTTGTAGTTTTCCTTATAGAAGTCTTTCATCTCCTTGGTTAAATTTGTTTCCAGGTATTTTTTTTTTTTTTGTAGCTGTCTTAAGTGGGATTGCTTTCTTGATTTCTTTCTCAGGTGAATCTTTATTGGTATATATAAATGTTACAGATTTTTGTATGTCGGTTTTACTGAATTTATTTATCAGCTCTAAGAGTTTTTTTGGTGACGTCTTTAGGGATTTTTTGGATATAAGATCATATCATCTGCAAAGAGTAATCCTTGGGATTCATCTTTTCTGATCTGGAAGATGTTTATTTCTCTCTTGCCTGATTGCTCAGCTGGGACTTCTGGTGCTATGCAGAGTAGGAGTGGTAAAAGTGGGCATGTTTGTCTTATTCCAGTTCTTAGAGAACAGGCTTTCAGCCTTTCTCCATTCCGTGTGACATTAGCTGTGGGTTTGTCCCATATGCCTTTATTATGTTGAGGTGCATTCCTCCAGTACCTAGCTTGATGACAGTTTTTATCATGATGGGATGCTGAATTTTATCAATTGCTTTTTCTGAGTCTGTTGAGACAATCATAGGGCTTATCCCTTCACCCTGTTGATGTGACATATCATGTTTATTGATTTGTGTGTGTTGAGGCAGAAGGATCTTAGGTCCTGGTGATGCTGTTTGAATCCCTGATCAAGCTGTGCCTGAAGCCAGCAAGATCTACCCTTGAACTTTTCAGTTATATGAGTCAACACATGCCTTTCATCCTTGGGTTGGGTTGGGTTTCTCCCTCTTATAACCAAGAAAGTCCTGATATAACTTCATAACAAAAGGCAGATCTGAAAGCACCATCACTACAATATTTCTGGGATGGAGACATTTTATGTCCAAAAGCTCTTACCGGTTCCAAACGCCAACATGTGCCCAAACCTGGAAATATTTTTGCTAGTTTGACACCAAGACTCATTCCTGGCAAAATCAGAACCACATGGCTATGAGGCTCTTTATTTAGTGTGAATATTCCTAAGTTTTGCTACAAAAATTTTCATGGGTTTAATTTTGAGGGGCTGCCCCGAACTTGCCAGCAGAATTTGATAACATACAGTCTATACACTTTCTAAAATTCTCCAAGTTTTAAATCCCCAAACAGCCTGGTCCCGGGCTCAGAACCTGGAGTCCACTGGGACAGTGATACCTGGGTCCTTGTCAATATGTGAGAGCAAGAGCCGTGTTTTCCAATAATTCTATTTTTTATTGGATCATGTCATTTTCTTCTAACTCAAACATAGGAGTTTCTCATTTGTCTCGGGTTGACATGTGCTTGTGACAGAATCCATTCCAAGACCTGACCCAATTATGTTTTGCATCATTTCGGAGACCATGCATTCTGACTGTGGCCCGTCTGCTGGTTCATTGCTGAGATGTATTTCCGAGTCGCATACACAGGTTCACCAGTCTCGTCTCGACCTTGGAAATGTTGTGGTATTTTACAGTGTGTGGTGACATTTATGGGCCCATTTGGACACCCACAAAGAGGTTGATTTCCATAGATTAAATGCCAAGTTTGAGGCCATTTAGGGTAATTGAATCCTCGAGTCTGTCCACTTCGATTCTCAACGAGGGCCGCCGATGGGACGCTTGTGCTCTGCTGAACCCGAGTGCAGCCCAAATTGCTTTACGCGGAATGGCCAGACAGTGAGTCCAGGGGGAGGTGGCAGGAGGGGAGGACCAGGCAGTGTCATTTGATACCTGCAGAAATGTGGCCTCCTTTTTAATCCTTACGTAAAAAGCACCTATGTGTTCAGTTGGTGAATACGTTACTGGAGACAGAAAATAAAAACAACCCACCAAGAGATTGAGGTTTCCTAGATGTTGGTTAGTTAAAATATTGAATCCTCTGTGCACTGGCAAGGTCAAAAGGCTAAAAAAGGAATCTATACTGGTTTTTTTGGAAGAGATGAGGTCTCACTATGTTACTCAGGCTGATCTCGAACACTCGGGCTCAAGCAATCCTCCTGTCTTATCCTCCCAAAGTGCTGGCATGACAGGCGGGAGCTACCACACCCGGCCTCCATACTGTAAACTTTTAAGTAGAAGTACCTCTAAGGGACATTAAACACATGTACATGAACTTGGAGTAAGCGTCATTTAAATTAAAAGGTGGCAAAAAAGCAACAGTTTCCCAGATATTAAGATGTTGCCATGTGCTAATTGTCCAGAGGACGTGTCTGTCTTTAGACTTTGATCCGAGCCTCTTGAATTGTTGTTCTCACAGGAACCGGAGTTCAGCAGATCCAATGTGGGAACAAATGTGCCCACTTTCCCTAATTGGTACACTATGTCGGGAGCAGCAGGCTGGTCTCAGAGACCTTTCCCGCCAGACTTTCTGGGTTTTCTGCAAGTCATCCACCCATGCAGTGGCATGGCTGCTCAGGTCCACTGTAATCATGTCCACCAAGAGTACCTGCTGGCCAGGGCTCCTAAAAGCCAGGGCTGTTGGTCAACATACACCAGCCTCTACAACCAGAAAGAAAGTTAATCAGCCAGCAAGTTTCAGAAAAGTCAAAATGGACATATTGATTTTCTGTCCAGAATTGCAGTCAGGGTGGGTCAAGGGAGTCCACCTTTTTTGCTAGACTTTTTTGCTGCCAAGCTGTTGTGAACCCACAGATGATGTGCAAGGCGACCCCAGATTTGTTTTGTGATCAAGAATTAGAACCACCACCAGCCATGGGAGGTCCATCCCCCACTGCGATGATTGTTGCCTCCCCCGTGGTAACCAGCCGGCAACGCAGCCCTTGCAAGGCAATGGCGGAGGTCGGGACACAGCAGTCCCTCTCCCTAACCACTCTGCTGGGCTGTGGTAGAGGCATCTGATCACGAGGAGGGACATGCGCTCCTTCAAAAGCAGATGCCTCACCTGCGGCGATGACTGAGATGCCAAAACATTAGGATTTCATAGGGGCGGGCTTGGCTGACATCCGGTTGTTTAGTCTACATCAGGTTAAACATCTTGGTGATTGGAAACATCTTGGGAGTTGAATGGGCCACGTGACCTGGTTGCCGGTCAAGACCAATGAAAGACACATGGTCAGAGGAGGGCGCCTTCCGAGTAGGCAAGACGGGAGGAGGCAAAGGTGAACAAGGCTCTCTTCATGTCCTAGGTCTGTTGTACCAAGTGCCACGGGCTGGGTGGCTTGAAGCTGCAGAATGGCACACTCTCCCTGTTCTGGAGACCAGGAGCCTGCAGTTGAGCTGTCCGCAGGGCCACACTCCCTCTGAAATCTGGAGTGTAGACACCTTCCTGTCTCCTCCTGGCCTCTATGGGTTTGCCAGCAAGTGTTGGCATTCCTTGGCTTGTAGACCCCTCACTCCAACTTCTGCCTCTGCCATCATGCAGCATTCTCTCCCATGTGTCTCTTCATGTGGTCGTGGCCTCCCTGTGTCCCTCTCTCCTCTTCTTATGAAGACACCAGTCGTACGGGCTTAAGAGCAATCCACTCCAGGATGATCTCATCTTAATTTAACTATTCAGATCAGCAATGACCTTTTCTCTAGAAAAGTTCACATTACAAGTATAGGCAGTTAGGGTTTCCTTCCTTCCTTCCTTCCTTCCTTCCTTCTTTCTTTCTTTCTTGCTTGCTTGCTTGCTTTTTTGTTGGAGTCTCTCACTCTGTCATTCAGGCTGGAGCGCGTTGGCACACTCATGGCCACCACAACCTCAACCTGCTGGGCTCAGGTGATCCTTCTGCCTTGGCCTTCCAAATAGCTGGAACTATAGGTGCACGCCACCACGCCTGGCTAATTTTTTGATTTATTGTAGAAACGAGGCCTTGCCAAGTTGCCTAGGCTGGTCTCCAACCCCTGGGCTCAGGCAATCCTCTTGTCTCCACCTCCCAAAGTGCTGGGATTACAGGTGTGAGCCACTGCATCTGGCCTAGGATTTCAACATTTTCTCCTGGAGGACACAATTCAACCCATAACATCTGGCCCCCTTTTTACTTACAACCTGAAGAACTGTGCCATTTCTTGGTGGCCATGGCTAAGTGGCCAGCGCTGAGTGTGGGCACCACACCCAGAAGCCAATGACAAGACTTCTCAAAGGGCTGTTTTCTTGTGAATCCTGCCATCTAGTCTGGGCAGCCTGTGAAAACCCAAGTCTCTCTGGGGTTGGAGCATAGGTGTGAGGAGACAGAAACATCTAGGTGGCTGGAAGAAGGCTTCTGCCACGTGGCCGTGCCCTCAGCACCAAGTCCTTTGTTCTGAAGGTGTCTGCAGCCAGCTGCTTGGAGGTAGGGAGGCTGGTAGCTCAAATCACACCCTGGAAACCATTTGTAGAACAATGTCCCTGAATAAGGGAAGCTCTTCTGTGGTGGCTTCTGGGATTTCAAGACTCTGAGCCCAGAGGTTGCAGGGGTGGCCTGGATTCAGCAGAAATTCTGTTCTCTGGTATTTGGTGCGTACAAGTCATGGAGTCCTTTCAGGAGCAAGCCAGAGGGGTAGGGTAGGGTAGGGGTAGGAGCCAGTGTCCAGGGCCGGGAAGATTCTCAAACGACTGTAAGAGGAGGGTTTCCTTCCTTGGCTCTGCACGCCCACCAATGCCTGGGTAGGACGGTGAGCAGGAGATGTGTGAGTGGATGGGCTTTGTAAGGGGAAGCCCCTCAAGGCCCCGTCAGCCAAGCCAGGACCACTGAGGCTTGGCCAGTCATGGGGAGGAAGGCACGTGCCTCCTTGGAGGGCGGATACCTGTGCACGGTCCTCCCGCCTCCTTCACCAGGGTGAAGGATGCACCAACCCTCTGCTCTCAGAAATGGCCCCACAGGATGCCTGCCACTTTCTCTCTCTGTCTTCTTGGAGTCTGGTTCATGAAGCCTGAGGGCACGCTGGCTTTTCCTTCTAGAACTCTTTGGCCAGATGGACACCTCACCTCCCAGGTCCCATTTGTAGGACTAAGAGGAGAGCCGCAGAGCTGGGCAGAGACCGGAAATAAAGCGCTAGCTACAGGGTTGATGTCCACAGGAAAGAAAAATGACCCTGCTGGCCATCCTGGCACTGTCTGTTGGATGGGGATAGTGGGGACAGGTCGACAGGGGTGGTTTTTTTCAGAGTTCTGGGGAAGCCCATTTCTCCTGGATATCTATACCCAGCGACTCCTTTCTTTAAAGCTATTGACTTTATGCAAATATTTTGAGCAAGGGATGCTGAGGGATTCTACAAGGGTTTTATTCCTCCTGAAAAGTCAGCAACGCGCCCCCCCCCCCCCCGCCACCCAGAGATATTTGGATACGGAAAAACCCTGACCAACAATTTCATTATAAATCAAGAAGGTGATAGGTGCCATGGAATGCTACATTCAAGGACCTAGACAAACATTTTAAAAATTAAATCTCTTGTGTTTTTAAAAGCCATATGTAGAAATTCCAAAGGTATTTTTAAAAAGAGAGAGAATCTGTTTTGCCTTATTTATTTCATTAACCAAGAATAGGTGTGTAAGAGAACATTTTGGAAGGGTGGTGCAGATGAACTGGGAGCCTCCATGTCACACTTGGTGTTCTTGGCAACATTCCATGGACAAGTGTGTAGGGGACCGTGTCCTCAGGGGCACGTGCAGTTTTTCCTCCCCCTGCAGGGCCAGGGTGCCTGGTGCCCACCTTGCCCCAGGGCAAAGGCTGGGTGTGGCCTCAGTGCACACCCTGCTCGGGCCAGCGCAGCTCACGCGCATAGGCCCCTTTGCAGCTCTGGATCTTGTCGTCATGCTCCAAACACTTGTTCAGACCCGGCACCCCTGACCTCCAGCCGATGAAGCCCTGTGTCGTCTGCGGGACCGGGGGAGACGGAAGGACCTGGAATTGAGATGCAGGGTGTTAGTCCCCTGGGGCCACAGTGGCGTGAGGAGCGTCCACAAAGCTACCCAGGGTAGCCAGTGAGGCTGGGGCAGAAGAGACAGAAATAAAAGCCAGTATCTCCAGGCGCAGTAGCTCATGCCTCCAATCCCAGCACTTTGGGAGGCTGGGGGAGAGGATTGCCTGAGCCCAGGGGTTCGAGACCAGCCTGGGCAACATGGCGAGACCTCATCTCTGCAATAAGTCAAAAAATTAGCTGGGTGTGGGAGCACGTGCCTGTGGCTCCAGCTACTAAGGAGGCTGAGGCAGAAGGATTGCCTGAGTCCAGCAAGTCGTGGCTGTGGTAACCATGATGGAGCCACTGCACTCTGGCCTGGGCTTGACAGAGTGAGACCCAACTCAAAAAAAAAAGCCAGTATTCCTAACATGTACTGAAAATGAGCACATCCCAGTCAGCTGGACTTGGATACCTATATCTTTCCTTGAGAGTGAACATCAAACATGTTTTTTGATCTTGTAATGCCTAACATATTTAATTCATAACTGCCAGTAAAGTTATTTTTATTTGGTGAGGGCAAAAAAAAGTTAATATACAGAAATATCAAATACTGCAGTTCTCACTACCCTTATAAACTATGTAGGCCAGGCGTAGTAGCTCAAGCCTGTAATCCCAGCACTTTGGGAGGCTGAGGTGAGGGGATATCTGAGTCCATTGGTTTGAGAACAGCCTAGGCAACTTGGCGAGACCTCATCTCTATAGCAAATTTTAAAAATTAGACAGATGTGATAGCACACGCCTGTAGTTCCGGCTACTTGGAAGGTTGAGGCGGAAGGATCGCCTGAGCTCAGCAGGTCGACACTGGGGTGGCCGTGAGCATGCCACTGTACTCTAGCCTGAGCAACAGAGTGAGACGCCAACTCAGAAAAAAAAGTATGGGACTATATTGTCAGATGGTGTCTGGCAGTTATACTCCAGCCTGTTTTGATTGGAAGGCTCTGTGATATGCGTGTATACACACACACACACACACACACACACACACACACACGCACACTCCAGACTGTAGAGCCCACAGGAATAAAAAACCATTAAACAAAACACCTAAAGGAAAATGGACTTCTATCTGGAATGGAAAAAACACAAATTCATTTGTTAATTTCTCGGGCAGACTTGACATTTTTGGAGAGTGAGGGTAAATGTTTAGGCAGGCTTCCCTCCTTCTGGAATAATCTGTCCTGCTCATATAAGGTGATTTGAACAAAGGTGGCAGCGAGTGATATTTGTTCTAACAGAAGAACTGAGATAAAGAGGTTTAATATGCTGGGGTTATGAGCTCACTCTTACTCATGGAAATGTCGGGTGAGGCAGTGGCAGGAGAGAGGGTACCAGGTGGACGAAATCCCTTGATGCATGTTCTTGATGAAACCTTAGAATTAATCTTCTGAGAGGCTACATGCAGGGAGGGGCCACACTGTCGTGGAGCCAGCTACGGTCAGAATGTTCTGGAGGAAAACAACGTGTATCCCACCAGGCCCTTGGGAACATGGAGACTGGCTTCCGGGTCTCTAGCCAACTTGTCAAGAAATGTAGTTGAAATCCACCCTGAGATATCACCTTTCACCCACCAAGCTTGCAAAAAGCACCACTGTTTTAACAGGCACTGAAAGAGTGAGGGCAATATGAGAGGGACCCCCAAAACCTCAGAATGGTCTTTGGGAGGGCGAACCCCTTGTAGCACAGGCTTCCCTTGCTAGGTGAGTGTTTTAGGAACCCATCAGCATCTGTGTACCAGCTAGTGTTGTTGTAAGAGGCTGTGTTCGGCTTCAGTGACATTTGTTTTGGAGACTCTTATCAATGCATTTGCCCATTTCACAATGGGTGATTTATGAGCGCACCTGCCCACCCCGCACTGTGTTAATCAGTTTTTGACTAAAAACGTTATGACCCCTGTGTCCCACCCTTCCTATTCACCCAGTCTTGCCCTGAGTGACTTTTTCTTTTGTTTCCCTGGATGAAAAAAGTCCTCAAAGGGAAATGTCTTGCCGATATAGAAGAGGTGAAACAAAAAACATCAGAAGCTCTTAAAAGGCATCAAAACTGACGAGTTCAAAACCTGTTTTGAGCAGTAGAAAAGGTGCCTTGCAACACATGGAAAGGACTTGAAGATGACTGAAATTTAAACATGTAAGAATAGATACATAACTCTTTATAAATAAAGTCTGTGTTTTAGGGTTCCCCCCTCATATTGCAATTATCTTCTGAATATGCCTTCTGACCTGACAATCTACCACAGGCATCTGTGCTAAGATATCCCGGTAGCTACACACATGCACATCCACGTTGATGCAAGCGATACCCTGCAGCCCCGTCTGTAATAAGAAATCACTGGACATGGCCTTCGTAGATATCCCCAGGAGGCTTATGCACTTAGGGCTGCGGGGCGCCATGCAGCAGTTTAAAAGAATGGTGTAGCTCTGTCCTGAGATGGGATGATCTCTAAAATCAACTTCTAAAAGAAAAAAAGTGCAACGTATGACACAAGTTGTGTTATAGGCTGAAAAGATGTCACTTTGGTTGTATTAGAACGGTCATTTAGAAAAGTCTTAAAAACTTGTATTCTTTTGTAACCGAGTTGGGCTAAATGAAAAGATGTTTAAATCCAAAAGTGGATGTTTTTCCTATCTGCCAGAGCCCCACCCCCCTCCCAGCCTGGCCTTGCCCTACTGGCCAATCTTATCTAGTAAGCCATTGCTGGTGCTAAGGGAAGAAATGGTTGGCAAGCCGGACCACCTGATGATTAGGAGAGTGGCCCAAGGCCGGCAGGAGTGTGTCTGGAAGCCTGGAGTGGGCACTGCCCACCTCCCCTCCATGTGCGAATACAAGGACATTAGACTGTTCTAGGCCAGGGCTCTGGAAATAAAAGATTGTTACAATTATGTTTTAAAAACAACTTAAAGTTAACATCTTAAATGTTATGACTTTCCCTTCCTTCCAAATATTGCGATTGTTGGCCCCTTCCTCTAAAAAAAACTGTAAAAGAACATATTGTAAATTCCAAAACGTTATCTAGAATGTCAACATGCCCAGGAGACTTTGTGTCACATCAGGGATCGAGAATCAAAATTGTGAATGTACAACTTGAGTCGCGCCAAAACTGCCGTAGGCTTCAGACTCTGGGTGGATGAACAACCATGAATGTTGGGTATAAATATGGGAATGAATTTGTGTTGCTTGGAGCAGGGTTTTTGGCAATGATGCCAACCTGTCTCCCTATATCCTGGATATAGAAATTAAACACTCCCTTTTCTCCCGGTCGCTGCCTCTTGTATTTTAATTGGCTTCAAGGGATATCAGCCAATTGATTGGATCGGGCCATAACAGTTGTGTCATAAGAAAGCAAGGCTAGAGACCCGCATATGGGTTAGGATGTGCGTGTTCTATCTCTGCAAGGGTGACTGGTGACGATGGTTCCTGGGGGGAGTCGGGAGGCAAGGAGGCTTCTCACCACGTGCCCTTTTGGGCATTTCAGTTACCTGTTAAAAATGAATATGCTTTAAGGCTCTAGTCCCTCAAAGAAGGGAGGGGAAGCAGGAAGAAGGAAAACATTGACCATTTCTTGGTCAAGGAAGGAAGTCCGGAGGGAAGGAAGCAGAGGCTAAGGATCTTCCTCACTGGAAACAAGAGTGGTCCCCAGCCCTCCACCCCAGGGGCTCTGTCTGGCAGGTGTAGCTTTAGCTCCCAAACAGGACCCTCACGCTGGAGGAAGCCACATTTGTCCTGGTACCTGGACGGCTCCTCCTAGGTCTCCTGCCTTCAGGAAGGAGGTGCCGCTCTGGGATGAAGCTGGGGGTGCTTTCTTTGACAAGAGGATGACCCTGGCAGCAGCCACCACCCGATGAGCAGGCACTGGGGCCGCTGTGGCAGAGTCAAGGTTCAGGCCAGCCACAGGCAAAGCATTTACGCAGGGGGTTGGTGGGATTAAAACCCAGCCCTGCAAAGATGTCAGACCCACTTCCTGGCCTCTCGCCCTCTGCTCTTCCGCCAATCCATGTTCTAGAAAGTCCACAGGAGAGCAAGCTCCCCAAATGTGTAGGCTTCACTTGAACAATCCCTGCATTCCTAGGTGTCAACCCAGTGACAATTACTGACCTGGAGCAAAATGCTGTGACCACAAGGGTGTTCCTTGGGGGTATTATTCTTTCAGATCTTAAACTGATCATGACCTAGATGTCCAGGGTCCAGGCTGGGGGTGTGGCCAAATAAATTATGGAGGAACCACACTGTGGGGAAAAATGCAGCCATCGGTATAAAGGTGTCTGCAGTGCTGTTTCTAACCATGAGGAGAGGTATCCTGGATGCGTGGTTGGGTGAAAAAAGGAGGTTACGAAGCAGTCTGTGTAGTTGGGGTTTTAAACATATATATTATATATGTATGTATCTAAATATGTATGTGTGTGCTTGTATACCTATATACAGAGGGTGCCAAAATGTATGCACATTTTAAGAAGGAAAAAACTGTATTAAAATTGTCATACTCAATATACACTGATAACAAAAGATGAATACAAGTCATGTTTGACTCCTGCAATGGCAAGAGGTGCTCAAAGAGGTGCCCATCAGCATCTAGATACTCCTGATGATGATGAACTAAAAGTCATATGTGGATAACATCACTTAAAATGTGTGTGCCTGTTTTTGGCACCCCTGGTATATGTGAGCAGCAGTCCAGGGCAACCTTTAAGATCTAAGAGCAGGGCTCTGGGGGCAAAGCACACTTGCTGTTTGGCCTTTGTTGCCTTCGGTGTTCCCATCTGCACAGTGGGTCTAAGGATGATCGTGTCTACCTTCTAGGGCTGTTGTGGGAATAAGATGAGATCACCCATGTAAAACCCAAGAACCATGAGCGACTAAGAGACAAGAATGGGAGCTAGCATTTCTTGGTGGTCACTCTTATAGAGAACCCTCTGGAAGGGGTGTCCCAAAATGTCAACCATGGGTAAGAGCATATAGGGATGTTTTAATCCTCTTATGACTTACATTTTGCTATACTTCTAAAAATATTCTCAGCAGTGACCCTATTTTTTTTTTTTGAATTGGGGTCTCACTCTGTCGCCCAGGCTGGAGGGTAGTGGCACAATCACGGCTTACCGCAGCTTTGACCTCCTATGTTCAGGCAATTCTCCAGACTCAGTCTTCTGAGTAGCTGGGACTACAGGTGCAAGCTACCACGCTCGGCTAATTTTTGTATATTTTGCAGAGATGAGGTCTTGCTATATTGCCTAAGCTGATCTCAAACTCCTGTGCTCAAGCAATCCTCCTGCCTCAACCTCCCAAAGTGCTGGGATTATAGGCATGAGCCACTGCGCCTGACTCTATATTGCTTTATAATCAGGGGCAAAAATACTTGACATATTTACCAGAGCACATTCATTCATTCTTTCACGGCTCCCAGATGCACACGCCTGTGCCAGCGCCCCAGGAGACTCCTGAGGGCATGTCAGGAAAGGTGCACAGAGCAGAACACCCCCTTCCCAGCTGCCTCTGTGTGGGTTCTCATCCCTCCCCCACCTTCACACACAGAACCGCTTTCTCCATGGTCAGGCTGAGGGCAGAACCCAGGACCAACATGGCAGTCCCATGAGAAGAGGCCCAGGAACACAGAGCCCAGACATTTCTGGAGTATCTGACCAATGTCCACAGTTGCACAGGCCCCAGGTGAGAACACGGCCAAGTCCTCTCCTCTGGGATGGCCCACGCACCCCATCCCTCTGCCCACCATTTGTTCTCCCTTCAGCAGCCAGAGCGGTCCTTCAGATGGCCATCCTTGCCATTCACAGCCTTGCTTACAACACTCCAGTAGTTTCCCTTGTGGTCGGCACTCCTCCCTCAGGCCTCCGAGATCCAGTGGGATCTGGCCCCCCCCCACTTTTCCATCCACATCCCTTCCCTTCCCGCCCCCACCCTCAGCCCAGCTCCCACCTCCAGCCACACAGCACAGCCCTGTGACACCTGAAACACAGCAGCCTGTGTGCTGCCTCAGGGCTTGCTTGGGGGGCGGGAGGGGGGCGTTTTCCCTGCCCCTCATCCTCTCTTACCCCTGACGCATCACCTGCCTGTTTCTTCCATGGCGACTCTGCAGCTTATGGCAATTTGTTTATTTTCTTGGTTAATGTTGGCTCCTCCCACACAGACATGTGGGCTGGGTTTCATCTTCTTGTCATCGTTGTTTGCCCAACCAAGTTCCTGGCACCCAGGGACGGCTGTAGTCATTGACATGCTCAACGTGCCGGGTACCATTCTGAGTCCTTCACATGTACCACCCCCTGGAACTCTGACACCACTCCTTGAAGTAGGCTCTTCACTAATCTGTTGTACCCAGAGGAAATGGAGACAAGAGAGGGCAAGCCACTCGCCTGAGACCACACAGGAGGCGAGCAGCACCGCAGAACTTGGGTCTCCATGGTCTGACTCCAGTCTCTGTGGTCTGACTCCAGAGCCTGGCTGCGCCCGCCCTGGAAGTGTTGGCTGAAAGGGTGCATGGAGCCCTGTTTCCTGGCTTCCCTCTGCTTCTGCAGAGTAGGCAGCAGGGCATATGGAGACTTTAACGGGCTGTGTTTTCCACACTGGGCTTGGGAAGGGTGTGGAAATGCGGTTCCAGGTACAGCACGACCATGCTCTTACCTTCTGGAGTTAGCTTAGTGCTCCTTGAGCCATCATAGTTTCCAATGTGGTTATTTATTACTTAGGAAAATGAGTATATAAAAATGACTTTCTGGCCAGGTGAGGTGGCTCATGCCTGCTATCCTAGCACTTTGGGAGGCCGTGGAGGAAGGATCACTTGAGCCCTGGAGTTCGAGACCAGCCTAGGTAACATAGCAAGACCTCATCTCTACAAAAAATCAAAAAATTAGGTGGGTATGGTGGCACAGCCCTGTAGTCCCAGCTACTTGGGAGGCTGAGGTGGGAGGATTGCCTGAGCCCAGGAGGTCAAGACTGTGGTGAGCCATAATCGGTGGCACTGTACTCCAGCCTGGGAGACAGAGTGAGACCCCAACTCAAAAAAAAACCCCAAAACAAACAAATAAAAGACTCCCAGAAAACCAAGACTTTCTGAGACATATAGAATGCTGTGATGGACACTGGAAACTCGGAGGGGGAGGGATGAAAAATTACTCATTAGGTATGATATATACTAGCTGGGTGGTGGGAACACTAAGAGCCCAGACTTCACCACTGTACAATACATCCCTGTAGCCAAAAAACACTTGTACCCCTAAAGCTATGGAAATAAAAAAAATTATAAAAAAACAGATGACTGTTCCAACCTTGATGTATTTCTCCACGGGAGTCACTGGCCGGATGCGGAAGTGCTCGGGGAGCTTGACCTTGGGCTTCGGGGTGGGGGGTTCTTCTTCCCCCTTGATCAGCTGAAACAGAACCCCAGACACAGAAGGTCTGGCTGAGGCTGGGGGCATGCTCCCTTGACCACTACCCCAGCAGGCCCAATTCACAGGTGACAGAAGTGGGCTCTGAAACATGGTTGGGCACTCATCTCAGCCACACACTTGGGGAGGAGGATATGGGGATTTCAATGCGGGCCACCTGCACCCAGAGCCGCTGTGAACTGTGGTCCCAACCACTGTGCGTGGCAGCCTCCTGGTGTGTACTCCCCTGCAGAGGAGTTTGAGGAAATTTTACAGGTTATGGACTCAGATGAAAACACACCAAAAAGCTTCCAGGACCAACTTTTAAAATATGAAGGTGCCCCCACACCCCCAATTTTAATTTTTAAAGCAATTCTGAATTCTTTGAAAATCCAGCTTAATTACATATGAGTATTAATATAGACTCTTTTATGCATATCGTATTAATAAGAACTCGTTTTATGCATAAAATATCAAATTGTAGAACTCCCTAAGAATTAAAAAAATTCATTAAGAGCGGCATACTTTCAGTGCTAGTGGGGTGTGCTGAATTGCAAATGGGTTTGCGCAGCCTTGAATCATGAGTGCTTTGAATTATGCGGCGTGCCTTCCTTGTGTTCTGTCCTGGAGACAGTTTGAGAAGTTGCAGATGGTGGCCGCCACCCCACTGGAGCCCAGAAAAGCATTCTGAATGCCCGGAAAGGGCTTTATAAATCTGAGCTGCTTATTTTAGACTCAGAGGATTTCATTTAAACATCTGTTTTTCTGGACGCTCTTGAGCAATGGGAATATGCAGTTGGCCTGCCTGTGCAGTAGCGCACAGCTGGGCCGATGGTGGCTAACTCTTTGGACAAAGGGTCTTTTTGCCAGAGTCCCCACAACTCCCTACTACTTAACATGTGGCCCCTTGTTCTGTTGCTGTTCCCTATCAGGTCCCTGTAGCCCTCTCTTTGGGGAATATCAAGAGCGTTTCCCCAGTAACTGCTCATCTATCCCTTGGCCTCAGTTAGGCAGATGGGGACTAGCATCTCATTTTACAGGTGGAATGTCTGAGGCCACGTGGCTGTGGAATCAGACTGACCAGCTCCTCCCGTTGGTGTGTCCTTATTAGTTAGGTGGCTTTGCAGTTCTTGGAGCTCAATTTCCTAATCTGTAAAATGGGCATAAAACAGCATGTCTCTCTGCCCAGGGGTTCTTGGGCAGATTAAATGAGCCGGTTCCGAGGAAGCACCTGGAGCATGTCTGGCATGTGGCAAGGGCGCAGTCATCTGTGGAAGGCTGACACTTCTGGTCTCAGAGTTAACGGCCTTTGTCCACACAAGCTCTTCAATTTCACCCTGACAAATGATCAACTTCAGAGCCATTTGCTTTTCAAAATGACGGATTCTACAATCCCAGGGCTCATACAATTACTATTTACCTCCTCGAAGGGGGTTGTTAAGAACCCCCAGTTCTGGGGCCAGTTTTGCCGCGCCTCGGTTTCAGCCTTCAGCCGGTACCTCCTGAAAAAGAGGGTTTCTGAGTGCCAGGCAATGTTGGAAAAGGCTCAGGCATGAGGTCTGCTGTGAACACTTCACATGGTTCGTGCACAGTGACCAGGGAGTGGCTCCATGGCGGGGTGGGGCTGGGTGCCAGAGGGCAGGGAGACCCCCCCACCATGGAGCACTTCTCCCCGAGGGGACCCATGGCTGAAGGAGGAGAGATGCAGGTTGGATATTACAATGGGAGGGACTTGGGAGCAGACAGGGGGTGGACTCCGCTGGGGGGCCATCCAGGTACTGGACCCCCGATTTTGGAGGCTCCTGTGACCACAGATGTGGGCATATGTTAAATAGTTATGGAGGTACATAGGGGCAACTAGGATGCAAACTTTAAGGAGGCACTCACGCCCAGGCTCCTGCAAGTGTAGAGCCAGCTTTTGCATGACCTTGACATTGAGCACCACCTTAAATATTGTCACCAGGTGCCTCACCGGTCCCACCCTAACCCAGCCCTACCTTTGCCCTGCATTCATATAATTGTTATTTAACCACCCACGAGCTGGGATGAGTTGCAGTAGACAAGCTGGTGTGCCATGTTTTGCAAACAGCTAATGAAATAGTCATTTTGTTTTTTCTAGTTTCTTCTGTTTTGGAATCCACATCAGAGCATCCTTCCCCTCTGGGGTCACAACAGTTTTGGAGGCCTTGACCAAGCTCTTTCTCTGGGCACTGAGCATCTAGGGCAGAGTCTACACTTACAGCTCATCCTAATTTGAATCAGTTATATTTCAAGGGTTCAATAGCCATAGGCCCTATTCACAGGGGAGGGGCTATCTGATTTGAATTTTGAAGGATGAGTAGGAGTTTGGCAGAAAAGAGGAGAAAAGGGCATTTCAGGCAGAGGGATCAGACCTTGCTATGGTAGTATCTCCTGTTGGGGATACTTGAATAAATATTTTTAAAAATTAATTGTTGTGTATTTCATGCAAATGGTATGGGTTTTCCAATTACGAGAGTGATATACTATTTCCCATAAAAATAAATATATTAGGTAAAACCCAATTCAAAGACAAATATGAAGTGACTAATACAAATTTCACAAAGAAAAGGTAAAAATCACGGAGATGGTGGGATGACTGAGGGTTAGGAGGCAGCAATGAGTTTTGGCTCACTCAGTCTTACTTGATTACATCTAAATTGGTAACCTCCATCTTGGCTAAAACTTCGAGATGGGAGAATGTCTAGCAACCCGATAGAGTGACAATAAAAATACCCACTACAAATGTCTGTTGAAGATCCATCTTTTAGAAAATGGATCTATTTTTAAAATTAAAATTTCCTATTACTTAAAAGTCCGGAAAATTAAGAGAGAAGGTGCACACATACCTCTCATTCTAACGAAACGAAATGAAGGTTTTTTTGCTAATTCTGCAAATTAAAAAAATATGACCACATTCGTCCTCCCTCATCCGCGAATCTGCAGATTATTGTAAAGCGCCTTCGTGGTTGGCCTATCAGGAGAGGGCGGAAAGGTTCTCCTGTCGCCCTCCTGTCCCCAACACGGCCCCTGACCACCCTCGGTTCACGCCCCTTATGCTCAGAGGCCGACTTGGTGGGGAAACTGAGGCCGCCAGGTGTGCACGCTTCAGGTGGGCAGGGCCCAGCCCACCGGGTTACCGGGTCCTGGGACGTTACCAGATCTCGTCCTGGGCCACGAGATTCATGCGCTCGGCCGCCGCGGTGCTGAGAGGTCTCTGCGCCATGGGGCTGGGGTCTCGCTGCGTCTCAAGCTCTGCCCTGTCTGCAGCGTCTGGCGTCTCCGGGGAGACCGGTTGCCAGGCAACGCAGGACGCGGAGGCGCAGGCAGCGCGCACCTGGCGGGGGTGGGGTCACCGGGCTCTCACCGTGTGGGTCCGCGGGCTTGAGGTTCGCATCTGGGTCCTTTGGCCGCCTCCCCACCCACCTGCTTCTCGGCGGAGAACCTTGGGGAAAACCCCAAACCTGACACCTTTAAAATGCACACCTGTAAGGGAAGAACGTGCTCCTATGCGTGGACAAAACCTCAGGTGCACAGAGCCAGTGATGACCTAGGAGGCTTGCCCAGAGTGGCCTCCTGGAGGTCAGGAAAGTCTCGCCAGCCGCCCCAGGCCGCTCCCTGCACCGACTCCTCTCCAGAGATGAGTTTTGCCACTATCTGAACTGTTCGTACATCGAAACTTCCAGATGTCCCCTTGGCTAGAGGTCCATCCTGTCTCTGAGAGGAGCTGGGGTGCTGTTTCTCCTCCTGGGTAGTGTTTCATTCTGCTGGACTGGTGTTGTACACCAGTGTTTGGTAGCTTTTGGAGAAAAGAGGTAATTCATTGGCCCCTGCACTTTGTGCAACTCACAGATGATATTAGCTGCAGGACCCACCACCCCACACTCTCTTCTTTCATGTCCATCAGCAGTCATCCTACTATGGCTGGTGTGCTCCATCCGTGTTTGCTGACTGACTCAGGGACTCCCCACCCCCCAACCACCACTCCATGTTGTCATGGGCCTGGAACCGAGATAGCAGCAAGGGCATCCTCTGCAGTGTAGGGGACATTGTTCCGACTGAGCAGTCATGTCCCTCCCAGGTGTCCAGAGGCTCCCAGCTCTGAGGGAGAGGAGGCAGTGAGCCTCAGCTGACCTGCAGGTCACCAGTTGATGACCAAGGCCTGGCTCTGAGAAAACGTGAGTGCTTCATCCTCGGATTGGGGAGTCTGAGATGCACCCTGGCATGTCACCCTGGCCTCCTCCCACAGCAGTGGAGTTGTCCTTGGCCATGGTGTTCGGAGGGCAGCTCAGCTGGGATGGTGGTGTGCCTGCGCCCAAGGCACACGGTGCTCTTCCTGATTGTCGGAGGTGCCTGGCGGAGGCCCAAGCGTAGGGTGGTCCCAGTCTCCCCTTTGGCCAGACCAAGGAGGGGATAGGCAGGGGCTGCAACTGGAGGGGAGATCACAAATGGATGAATGTGTAACTCGCTGCCCGAGGCTGAGTCAAGGACTAGCCGGCAGGCCGGGCTGGAGGGTGACAGGTCTTTAGGTGGGAAGCTGGGAACGGTGACTCTGAAGTCACCATTCCTACAACCGGAGGAAGACATTCTGGGAAGAAATAAGTAGACGGATGTAAAGAAGGAAAGATCCATCACGTAGCCAGGGCCAGCTCTGTGCCCCCTTGAGAAATTTCTCACACATTTCTGCTAAAATGATTAATTAAGAATAAATTCATTTACTGAACGTCCACGTGTGCCAGACGCCGAGGGCTCATTCATCCTACGATGTGTGCTGAGCACCTCCTAGGTGGCCGGTGGCAGGAGGAAGCTGGCTTGCAAAGTCCCCACTGTCCTGGAACTGACATGTCGGACACGAAGACAGATCACAGAGCAGGGCACAAATGCATGTGCGATGCAATACCAGGAAGAGATGCAGGGGAAGAGGTCGGGCCAGGGGATGAGGCTGGCGGGGACAGAGAGACAGGCGAGGGGCCGTGGAAGGAACTATTTTAAAGCGATGGTTGGGGAGGGCCTCTTTGAGGAAGGGACATTTGGGCACAGATCTGGTGGGTGGCCCATGCAAGGAGATCAGAAGAATTTTCCATGCGATGGTGCAGGCAGGGCACAGCCTGAGGTGGAACCAGCTTGGGGTGTTTGAAGAACACAGAGGTGGCCGGTGTAGCCAGAAGGATCTCTGGAAGAGAATGAGGGTGAAAAATGGAAAAGTAAGCCCTCTGCCTTCCAGAGGTTCAGTCTAGTTGGGGTACAGATGTGAACGCAGCTCAATGATAATGTGAGATGACAGTAGGGTGTATGTGGTTTGCAACCAGCCTCCGATGAGTCAGAAAGTGCAGAGAAGGGGGTCAGTGAGTTGGGTTTTGAAGGATGGATAAGAGTTTGCCAGTCTCATCCATTCTCCTCAGAAATATCTGCACATGGCACCCTGGGGGATGGGTCCAGGAATAGAACTAGGATAAATGGGCAGGTGTTGGGATGTGATGTGGGCTCAGGTCTGGGCTTTGCTCTGGGCTATTGCAGTGACCTTGGCCCTTGCTCAGCCCCTCTAAACTTCAGTTTCCTCACCTGTCAAGGGGATGCTGATTCTATCCCCCACCTGAAGGGGTCTTGGAGGCTGTGAGGAGCACATGTAGCTGCAGAACGCCTGGTGTGGCTGGACTCACAGAGCGAAGAGCATCACCCACGGACATCAGTGAGTTGTCTCGGCTCTGGCGGGTTCCTTGGCCTGTGACACTTGGGTGTGGGTGTCCATGTGGGAAGACAGGAAATGTGGCTTTGAGTGGAGTGGGGTTTGCTTCTTGAGGACGTCAGTGCTGAGGAAGAGGCTGTGGACAGCGGTGAACTGAGGTTGTCTGTGGGAGGGTTGAGAGTGGAGGGAGGACCCAGAGTTATGTTCACCTGGGATCATTCCTCTGGGCCCTGTCCCCAGGCCATCTGGTCACCATCCCCTGGCTGGGCACTGCCCTGTGTGCTCTGACTGGATGGGCCCCCTTGCAGAGGGATTCGTTTGTGACCATTTTGCAGAAGGGGAAACTGACTCAGTAAGAAACCCTGGCCTTGGAGGGCGGCGCTTCCTAGGACAGAACTCCCGAGGAAGACAGAAAGTCGGCATGCCTCGGCCTCCCTCTCTCTCTTAACTAATGAAGACGGTTTTTTCTCTCTAGAAGATCTCAAGGCGGAGGCTTGGCTGTGGACAGGAGCGGTGAGTGAGAGTCGAGGACCATCTCAGGTCTGGCTTTTCCTGAGGTAGTACCTGACTGCAGCATCTGCAAGGACATGTCTGGACCCGCTGTGGTCTCATCCCAGCTACTCCAGGCAGCTGAAGCTGAGGGAGGACCCCAAACTCCGAGACCCAGAGCCCACACCCCCCGGGGTCCTCCTGAGCCTCCTTCCCAACCTGAACAGACCCCCCAGACGCACTCTGTCCCATCAGGGGATGCGATTGCAACCCTTAAGTGGCAGAAGCCCCTCTTTCCACCCCTTCAACACCTCCCCTGCTCAACAGGAGGGCCAGGTTCAGCACGTAAAAACACAGAATGCCCTGTTGAACTTGAATTTCATGGAGCATGCTTATAGGACACGCTCCTTCTGCTAAGAGATTATTGGCTGCTTATCTGAAGTTCAGATTCAGCAGAGTGTCTTGTGTCTCATGGGAAAGTCTTTTCTGGTGCACACACCATACTTGGCAAGTCAATACATTTGCATATATCAAATTCTGTTTTATTTTTGAGCTCTGGTGGCCTCTTTTTTGTTTTGTTTTATGTATCCTCCTCCTTCTTCCTGGTTCTGGGGGTTGAACCCTTCACCCCCACCCCCACCCCCCAGATATTTGAAACAAGAAATTCATGGGCCTCTGGCAGACACACTTTCTTCACCTAAAACTTTTTGTTTTTTTTTTGGCAAAATTGTTATTCGGCATAGAATTCAAACAGGAAGAGCAGAGGGAGAGAGAGGAATGCCATCCTCGCTGAGCACACGTGGGAAACTAAGAAAATATTTACAGCTTGCAGAAGGTTCGCCGTGTTCTCGGGTATTAATATTTTTGGCCCTCTCTCAGTTCTCTGGGACAGCTTATTTTTTATTTTTTTTCCTTTTGCTGTTGCTTTATAAAACATGTCGACAACTGGAGCCAACCGCTCCTTTTTTCATTTTTAAGCTTAAACAGTTTTCTTTTTTATTTTGTGATTTTTTTTTTAACCAAAGAATGCTTTGTGCGGCAAATGGCTTCTGCCAGCCAGCGCGCTTTCCTCTCAGCGCGGGTGATCATTACCTCGACTGCACAACAAAGACCTGAGGGCTGGAGCAGAGAGTGCCAGTTTGCAGGGGACACATTTGATGGCTTCACCCAGCTCCAGTTTAGGGGACCCAGAAGTTCTCCTCTTCCACACTCATTACGTTCTCTTTCATCCCAGCCGAGGAACTCTCCTTTGTGAATACTCTGCCCTCTACACACCTACCATAACAATTCACATAGTCTCTGGGGCTGACTGGGGAAGGAGGAAGCCCTACCCTCCCACCGCACCCTAGAAAGCGCCCTTGTGAGCACCCCCCCCACCCCACCCCCAAACCCTCAGCCTAATTATCAATGACTGCTCCCAGGAGATGCCCATGCCTGGCTGAGGGCAGATATGGCCCCGCTTCTTCCCTCCCAAGCCCTCTGTGCCAGCTCTCAGGATGTGAGAAAAGCGAAGCCCCTGTGTGAAAAGAAAAGTTAGCTGCCAGCAGGGGATAGGAAGCAGTCTTGGTTTCAAAGTGCGAATCACGCTAGGCAGTCCTGGCCATTTAAAGTGGTAAGTGCCCCATCCCTCCGGGTGGCTGTTCCTGGTGAAGCAGAGAGGGGATGGGGAGGAGCTTTGATTAGGGACAGCCTGCGCCCATCTGCTGTGAAGTTTCCAACCCAAGAAGGCAAGGGGCGGGCGAGTGGAGTGGGGGGATGCAGACATTCTGGGAGCAGAGAGAGGTTTTGCCTCTGAAGCGTTTCGATGTAGCTTGAGGTCACGATGACGAAACTCAAGTGGTAATTGGTATACAGTCCTCTGTGATTTCAGGGACATTTCACTTAACTGGCTGGCACCGGGGAGGACTCTGTGGCCCAGAGAGAAGCTGCCCGGACACTGCCCTCAGAGGGTCGCACGGAAGGTTTTGAAGGGCAACTGGGCTGTTGTGTAGAAGGAGGAGGAGGAGAGAGATGGTTTCTATATCCTGTTGTGTAAAATGAAAACAATCATTCATTTACCTACTTGGTGGCACTGAGCAAACTTCCTCCATTCCCCATTTGCTGAGGCTCAGAGTAGGAGGTTTTGAGTGACCATCCATTCATTCATTCATTCAATAAATATTATTAAGTCCCTTGTGTGTGCTGAGCCTCATGGCTGGTCCTGGCACCCTGTAGTGACAAGACAACCTTGGTTCCAACCCTCAGGAAACTTACAGTCCAGTAAACACACACAATAGGAGAGTCTCAGATGAGAGTAAGTGCCATACAACAGAAAGGGCAATGTGGGGTCCAGGCCTTCAATGAGGCAGGGTGGCCAGCCCCAGAAACAGCAGTGGGGAGCATCCCTGTGGGCTGGGCTTGGTTTGCCTTGCAGGGTGGGGTGGAAAGTCTGGATGTAGTGCGTTTGGACAACTCTGTCCAGTCTAACGTGCAGGTTTCCTGACCATGGACGCCTTTCCCCGTGACCCCAGTGCCCCCCAGACGAGGTTCTCTGCTCTTCACAGTGTCTGGGGCATCAAGGATTCAGAGCTGACGTACGACCTCGTGGGTGAAAGGACGAAGGTTGCTGCTCCTGGAGCCTTTGAGGAAGCATCCCCTTCCAGGGCAGAAGGGTTCTGGAGGCGTAGCTGTTTTCACCCTCTCCACCCCAGCCGGCCAAGGGCTTGGCTAATCCTCCAGCTTCATCCTCCGGGCTGCAGGGATTGGTCTGAAAGGAAGACATGCGACTTGAGCAGGGCCAATCAGAGTCCTTCCCTGGGATCTTACAAGCAGACACTAGGCTGTGATGGCAGAAGCCCTCCCTTTGTCCCTGGGCTGGGATAAGGACAGCTGCGAGCTGTCTGTCGTCAAATTCTCTCTTTTCCTTTCGCCACAACCACTGCTTGTCCTCCCCCACACCATATGGAGAAAGCCTAAATGCTTCAGGAAAAACTGAGGCAGTGTGCAGAGAGCGGAGAGACGATGGGAGGGAAGGAGAAGGAGAGAGGAGGGAGGGAGAAAGAGAGGAGAGGAGAAATCAACTGGTTTTGTGACCGTCTGCCGCTTCCCGAGGCCAGTGCTGCCCTGACTTCCCGGTGAACTGGACCAATCAGTCCCGCATCCATGTTGTTCCTGGTGGGTTTCCGACACTGACGACAAAACAGATTTCAGACCATTTCCCTATGGAGCCTCTTCTCACCCTCCTGCCCCAGGAAGGTGGTGCGGCTACCCAGGTATTGTAAGGCCCTTCTTGACAAACGGTCTGAGCCCTAATTAGCCTGATCCTGGGCCCCCAGTGGCCCCAGCAGCTTTTAGGAGCTGGGTTCAGTGGAGCCGTGGCTCGCCCAGTCACTCGCCCTGCAAACATTTGCCAAGTTGCTGCTTTCTGCCCATGTGACTTGCCAGCTGCCCCTCGCCTCCACCGTGACTGGAAGCTTCCGGAGGCCTCATCAGAAGCAGGTGCTGGTGCCATGCAGGACCATGAGCCAAAATCAACCTCTTTTCTTTCTGTCACCCAGCCGCAGGATTTATTTCCTCCCATCCTTCCTTCTTCTTTTTTTTTTCTTTTTGAAGCAGAGTCTCACTCTGTTGCCCAGGCTGGAGTGCAGTGGTACGATCATGGTTTACTGCGGGCTCAACCTCCTGAGCTCAGACGATACCTCAGCCTTCCGAGTAGCTGGGAGTACAGGCGCGTGCCACCATACCCAGCCTATTTATTTATTTATTTATTTGTAGCGACGAGGTCTCGCTATGTTGCCCAGGCTGATCTTGAACTCCTGGGCTCAAGCAGTCTTCTCGCGTTAGCCTCCCAAAGTGCTGGGATTACAGGTGTGAGTCACTTTACCCTGCCAGGTGTTTCTTTATAACAATGCAAAACAGATACGGGTCCTGAGGATGTCATGAGGATAAGGCACAGCCTACAGCCCACTCTGTGTCTGGGAGAGACAGCAGCTGCGGGAGGGGACAGAGGCTAGCACAGAGGAGCCATGGGGTGGCTCAGGGACCAGGCGTGACTGAGGCACTCTGGGGTCTGGCTCCTGGCTCCCTCATGGCTCCACCTAGCACCTGGAGCTGCTCTGAGGCTGTTCCTTTCAAGGGCTTCTTTTCCTCTGTTGGGACGAGTGTAGGGCTTCCCACTGTGTGTATGGCTTAGCTGTTGATCTGATGGTGATAAGTAACAGCTGAAATTTATTAAGCACTCCCAATACTAAGTATTCATTGCATTTCAACCTCACAATAGCCCCATGATGCAGGAACTATGATCATTCTTATTTTGCAGAGGCAGACACAGAACCAGAGAAGTGAAGCCACTTGCCCATGGTCACACAGCAATAAAGATAGAAAGCCAAGGTCCAGATGTGTTCAGTCATCAGTGAGACTCATTCAAGGATACCTGGAGTATCTGTTTATGTCTTTTAGATAGAAAATAGGAGTATGCTTTTTCCCAAGCTACAGTCTGAACAATTTGGATGGCTATATGGGAAGTGAATGGCATTGCTGTGTTCTGTCCCCATCCCAAATTCTTTCTATCTGAGTCTTGAGTGAAAGGCCTTTTAAATGAGTATTTGTGGGTATTTTTAAAGGACCTACTGTGTGCCCAGGTCCCCATGTGGAAAGGTCAGCACAGAATTATAGTGTGGCTCTCCTGAGTGGACGGTCTGGGGTCTAAGTCTCATTCTCCCCTCCTAGACCCAGCTTCTTGGATATGCTAGCACACAGTAGGCTGTCAGTGGATGCTTGTGTTGTCCAATGGAGGCTGTTCCAGCCGTTTCCAGAAGGAACGCCTCACCCAGGTCCTGAAATGACAACATGACTGGTTAGGAAGCGTGGTTTCCGCTCCTGTGACAAGGAGAGGTCTTTTCACCCCATGGACATGGAGACACGGCCCACTGGGACTCTGTGTATTTGATCTAAGAGGCAAATGGATTTGTGGACTGGTCTCTTTCATCATCATTCACGCGGGTGTCTGGGGAGACGTGCCTCTGGAACTCCTATTGTTCATGTCAGATGACTTCATACAAAATGGATTTTAAATGAAAGCTTCGGGCTCTGTGAAATCCGGAAGGCTAAGTTGGAAGTATCTATTATTTCAAAGATTTGCTGGCACTGTGATTATTGAGAAGCTATGGACATGCCAGGTCTTTTAAAGCCAGTTAAGGAGAATCACAGCTGGGACAGCTCCCAGTTCCTGATCAGCGAGTCTCTAATCCGGCAGAGTTCAGTGGAGGGCCCGGATGGGAGCCTGGGGGCACTGCACCAGGCACAGAGTCGGGGGGGGGCGGGGGGCATGGTCCGATGTCAGCCTTGCTGACCTGCATTTCTTTTTCTGGGATGCAGCGGGGGAGAGAGAGATACAGAGACAGAAAGAGACACAGAGAGACAGAGACACAGAGTATGTGTGAGAGAGAGACAGAGAGAGAAGAGGGACACACACACAGAGTGAGAGAGAGAGAGAGAGAGAGAAAGGAGAGAGAGACAGGCAGACACCAGAGAAATGAGGAGAAAGTATCAGCCAGGACTCTCTTGAAAGGGTTAGATGTTTAGCTTAGATCAGCTTGAATGAAAATGGGATTGTTTAGCTCTTATGTTTGAAGAGTGTGGAGGCTTCAGGTAAGGCTGTATCCAGGGGCAAGCAATGTTATTGGGACTTGGTCTCCCTTGTCTCTTGACTCTGTACTCCCTGTGCTGGCCCATCTCAGGCAGGTCTCTTCTGGTGACCACCAGCAGTTCTAGGCTTCCTGTTGCTCCTACTCAAGTCTCAGGCTTCACTCTGACTGGACGGTTGGTCATGTGCCTGTCGCTGCCAGACTCACCATGACCAGAGGACAGACAGCCAACAGAAAGCCTGGGGTCACGTGGCTCGAGGTGAGGCACGTTGATTCCTGAAGAGATGATCAAGGCACAGTCAGGCAAACCAGGAAAATGTCTGCTGCCAGGGTGAGATGGCTAGCGGGTGTGGGGCGAGGAAACCCACGTCACAGGGGCCTGTGAGATGTGACCAGGGCTAGGCCAGATGCAGTGAGTGGAGACCGCCAAGGAGGGGGTGTGGGAGTGGGGCAGACAGCCCCAGCATCCGGGCCAAATTAAACCACGATGAATTGGAGACCTGCCTACCTGGGTTGCCGGATTTACAGGTGTGCAGGGATCTGACTTTCGTTCGCCTGTAACTTGGCCAACACTCCCACTGTGTCTCTTATTTAAGACCTTGTCACAGTGCGATGTGTGCCTCGCTCCTTGCTGGGGAGAAAGGATGACCCAGCGCAATTTTGCCTTTTATCTCCCAGGACAGTCAGCTTATCCCGCTGGTGGCAATCAGGGCAGGTTTTACAGGAGGATTATTTTCTTTTGGGTTCCATGTGGAAAATGTTATGTCTGTAAGTGTGTTGTGCTGAAGAACTGAGGGAGGTGGGCTCTGGAGTGTCTTGGGGGTGTCGAGGCAGCCAGGTCATTGAACTGAATTGTCGGGTGACCTCGCCACCCAGCTTGGGAGACTCCAACCACTCTGGCCCTTTGCTGGGTCAGCTGGACTCGAGTCTCAGGGGATCCTAGGGTCCCCCTCTTGTCCTTGAGGCCCTCTGGTGGAAGAGAAGGGGCTGTACCTCACAGCCCGCCCTGGCTCTCAGGGACCCTGTGCCCAGGTCAGGCAGCTCTGCTCCTTTAGTGACAGTCTGGCCCCAGTGGAGGGCCTGGGCTCGAAGGACTCCCATCTCCCCCGCCTCCATCCTGGTCTCTACCAGGGATATCCCGAGGGAAGCAGTGCCCCGGGCAGGAGCCCTTCCACTGAGCCAGGCAGGGGGGCATTCTCATACCCCTGCTTCAGAACAGCTGTAGTGTGTCTTCCCCTTCTGTGACAAGATTCAGAGATAAGGTGATGCTTCAGCTATGAAATCAAGAAGCCAAAGGAAAGGATATAGACTAGGAAGACCGGGTCTAGGCAGGTGACTCTTCCAGGTTTTGCTGTTAGGTAACATGGTGAGGAGTGGGCAGGTGACCAGGCTGGTGTGTGGAATCCCCGAGTCTGTGCCACCTCGTGACTGGGCCACCCAGTGACTGTGACACCTTGTGATGTTGCTACCTTGTGACTATGCCATGTGTGACTGTGCCATCCTGTGACTCTCACCCTATGACTGTGCCACCCCTGACTGTGTCATGCTGTGACTATGCCAACTCGTGATGGTATCACTCCATGATGGCGCCACCTCGTGACTGTCTCACCTGTGATGGCACCATCCCATGACTGTGCCACCCTGTGACCATGCCACCCATGACTGTGCCATCTTGTGATTTTGCCACCCTGTGACAGTGCCACTCTGTGACGGTGCCTCTCTGTGTCTGTGTCACTCTGTGTTGGTGTCACCCCATGAGAGTACCACCCTGTGATGATGCTACCCTTGACTGTGCCACACTGTGACTGTGCCACCCATGACTGTGCCATCCTGTGACTTTGCCACTCCATGACAGTACCACTCTTTGACAGTGCCACCCTGTGACTGTGTCACCCTGTGATGGTGTCTCCCCACGACAGTACCACCCTGTGATGGTGCCACCCTGTGACTGTGCCACCCATGACTGTGCTATCCTGTGATGATGCCATCCCAGATATCATTAACTTAGGGTGGAGCATACTGGCCACTCTGATACCAGTGACATTGATGTTGGTGATGTGATTTTGGTGAAACAACTCTTGGTCCCAGCTGAATGTATCCAACAGTTTTATTCCTGGAGAATTTAATGTCAAATAGAATGGCAGAAAAAGACTGTGCATGTCCATGTGCAAGATGACTTCGTATTTGTGTGTGGAAGGGAGGTTGGTCCCAGGCTCAGATAATTACAAGCAGAATTTTCAGCGACAGGTATGTCCAGTGGGTTATGCCCAAGTCCTCGGGGTGGGGGACTTCAGGGTGTGACTGTCTTGTTTATTGTCGGGGAGCTTTTTCCTTAGCATAGCAAATGGCCCTGTCACTATGACAACCACAAGCTGCATCCCTCCCCAGCCTTTCTAGAATACTTCCAAATCCTGTTGGACCCTGCACCCTGCATTCAGAGTTCATGGCAGTCCTGGGGGTAAGTATTTCCAAAGCTGCTTTCAAGACCTTGAACTCAGCATTGGGATCCCAGAAGTGAGTGAGGGGATCCCCTAGGTGTTAAAGGTGCCCCTAGGCTGGGCACGTTTCAGAATCATGTGGCATTTGTAGGAATCTGCTCTGCCAAGCCCAGTGCACACATTAATCCACCGATCTGTCAAACACATATTGACACCCACACAGATCAATCAGCACCAGCTCTGCACTCAGAAAGCAGTTATCTTATGGGGTTTGACTGGGTGGAATAGTGTCCCCTCTCCCCCAATTCATGTCCACCTGGAGGCTGTGAATGACACCTTATTTGAAAATAAAGTCTGTGCAGATGCAGTTAGCTAAATTAAGATAAGGTCGTGCTGGATTATGTGGGCCTGCACCTGCTAACTGATGACTTTGCGAGAAGGCCATGTGGAGATACAGATGCAGAGACCAGGGAAGGCAGTCACAGGAAGGCAGAGGCAGAGCCTGGAGTGAGGCGGCCACTAGCCAAGGATCTCCAGAGGCCAGCAGAAGCTGGAAGAGACAAGAGCGGCCCCTCTCCAGAGACTTCAGAGGGAGCACTGCCCTGCCGACACTCTGGACTTGTAACCTCCAGAACCGTTCGAGAATACATTTCTGTTGTTTCAAGCCACACGGTTTGTGTTCATTTGTTGCAGCAGCCCCAGAAAACCAACACGGGACACACATGGATATTGACACCCACATTGCAGAGTGCTGGGTGCTTGGACGGGGAGAATCTCGTGAGAAGTTAGAAGGGGCCCAGCCCAGGGCCCCAAATCCAGGGAAAGCTTCCTTGAGGGAGCGGACCCCAAGCAAAACACACAAACCGAACACTCAGCATAACCGGGGTTCTGAGTGGGATGGACCCAGCGTGTGGCCCCGCAGGGAGGGAGCTGTCTTTATGTGTGAACGGTTAGATGAGCTCTGGGACTGGGCCTGGCCTTGCCCAACACACACTGCGACCTCCTGTCTTGCTGTGAGTCCCTCCTTCACCCGCAGGGGATGAGGGTACTCTGTGGAGGAGGGGCCAAGGGCAGTTTGATGTCTCCAGGGCTGAATCCTTTGGCATCCCAGACCTGGCTCCACATCCTGGCCCTGCCAGCCACTCAGGGAGTGACTGCCACCTCTACAACATGGCGAGGAAATGGTGCCCACCTCACAGGGCTCAGGGAGGAGCCAGCGACCCGGTTCACGGAGCGTCTTAGGACAGAGACTGAGCTGCACCAGCCGAGGATGCAGTGCCTTCCTGCAGAGTGAGCCGCGTCCTCACCACGACATCTCATGTGTATGAAGTGTGTGGCATGTATTTTATAAACCGGCCTTTCCCAAGAGCACCAACACTGGGAAGAGAAGAGGATGGCTGAAGGATGGCGACCTTGGGAGAGACACACATGACCGCTGCGAGGGGTCAGGCAGGACCTCGAGAAGTCACCTGCTTTGAGGATCTTCCCAGAAGAAGCCTGGGCTGTTGCCAATATTCCCAGGAGCTTGCCCAGTCCAGAGTAGAAGACATCTCAATGTGTACTGGGCTCTCTTATGTGATTAGTTTTACTTGTAAAATGGTTGCTCATTAGTTCTCTTTAGAGCTGTCTCAGGAAACGGGGACTTCAGAAAAATTTCTGGGAAAGACTAGAAAAAAAACTCACTATCCTTTTCTGTACATGATTGCAAATTTTAACTGATACAACCCAAGTTCAAAAAAGAGCTAAGTATTCTCCATCTGGGGTTGCCGATATTTATTGGGTACTCCGTGGGGTCTTCACATCATTCCAAGGTGGATATTATTATCCCATAATGCAGACGAGGAAACTGAGGCCCCAAACGACTGCGCTCCTGGCACAGGCCACCTGATCACTACATGTAATGAAATCTAAATGGCTTTTGATCGTTAGACACTGTGTTATCTTGTGTACCATAAAAATCCATGCTAGGGAAAGAGGGTTTGCATATGAATACTTTTAAAGTTGAATTTGCGGCAGGAAGCCTTGGCAGGCAACTAGCAGAGCACATGTGGTTCCTGAGCTCTGAGGTTGCATGGGAGGGTATGCTTTGGCTGGGCACGGCCAGGTGGAGACCCCTCAGAAAGGGCTTGGGTGGGGGATCCTGCCCTGTGATTCTCTACCCGTGGGCAGTGGTGGAGGCCGAGGGACGTCACTGTTGGTGGCCTTGAGAACAGGCGGCCTCTGGAGCCCAGCTACTGGCATTTGGTCTGCTCACCATGGACTCGACTCAGTCCCGTGGAGCCAGCTTCTTGCTCAGCACTCACAAGAGGGAGAAAGTGACACCAGATGTCTGTCCTCACTCAGCCCTTTAAACCTGATGTCTGTCCATCAATCATGAATTGCATCTCAGTTTCCAGATGTTAACTTATGAAGGAATATGCATTTTAGAATCAGTGAAATACAGGGGTTCACCCCCAGGTCAGGAGACAGGACAGAGAACCTATCTCCACAGCATGAAGAGACCTGCCCTGGCCAGTCGCACCATCGGAGTCAGGCGCCTGGCAGGGACCTCCTGAATCTGTCATTCCTTGGGCTTTTGCTAGGTCACACTGCTGCGATTTCACAGAGTATTTCTGGGTGCCCACCTGGGCTGTGCACAGAGATAAACCTAATCTCTGGCTCAGTGGGCAGCTAGTGTTGACTGTGAGTTTCAAGGTCTTAGTGGCAGGGGAGAACAATCAACAGGTGATGGTCTCTCTGTGGGAGGTGCTGGAGATTTGCTGTAGCAGCGGGCACATGAGGAGAGTGGGGACGCTTGGCCCTGGTGGCTGCAGGTGCCGTCAAGTGTCCACAGGTGGCTCTGGTGACTTGGCTGTCCCCAGGAATCTCAGCTTCCTAGCCAGAAGAGTGTCCAAAATCTTTGCTGTCATCAATTCTGGAAACTTCAACAGTTCACAACTCCATGCTTCATCCAATTTAGTCCAGTTCACTGACATTCATTCATTTGTTCATTCATTCATTCACACATATTTATGCGCATTGCATTTGCACCTACAGTGGTGAGCATACTTTGCATGGCCCTGCTGTCACGGAACTTTCTGTCAGCCCTAGTGGATGGGGGGGGTGCGTTGGGGTAACAGGGAAATGGTGGGGCGTGTATGAGTCCATTTTGCGTGGCTATAAAGAAACACCCGAGGCTGGGAAATTCAGAAAGGAAAGAGGCTTATTTTGGCTCACGGTCCTGCGTGGTGCCAGCATCTGTTCTCTAGTGTGCTTTCAGAGGGACTTTGCACCGTACTGTCTGCTCCACACTGAACTCTGAGAGTCTAGGCCAGGGATGTCTCTTGGTTTTTGCTCAAGAAATTTAAATAAACGGAGGAATGAGACTGAGTGAGAGAACAGGGATGCTGGGAAGTGTCAGGCTGCCATCTAAGCACACACACATGCCAGCCGTCCCTAAAGAATTGCTGACCAATTGGAGTCTTGAGCGTATAGTCTACAGGAATTAGAAGGCAGGGGCAAGGCAAAGTCCTGTTTTTGTGTCTCTGTCTTCCTCCATCCTTGGGGGTTTCTGGGTCCCAGCAGTGAATGCCGTAGACCCAAGGAAGGTACCCCCACCTACAGCTGGGCCCTCAAAGCCCCCACTAAGTGACTTACCTGCTCCGCCATGCACACTGAGGCAGAAGTATGAACACCCAACTTTGAGTTCCTTGGCTCCTGTGAGTTGAAGTCAAACTCTTGAGTGTTGCTTCAAAGTAGATTTTTTGGGGGAGAGGTGGCTGGGATGGGTATATTTTATCCAGAGCATGTTTTAAATCAGGGAGAGAGCACACCCCCCTTCTTCTTCCCATGAAAGGCAGGGGGTCTAAGACATTTTAATAGCTTTCATATTCCTCGCTCCAAATATATTATTTCAGCACAATAGTTTCTTTGCGGGAGAATTGCTTAAATGATTCAAAGTGGGTTTAAAAATATATTTCAAGTTTTAATTTTATGCACAGAACATTAATGAGTGGAGTGCCTTAGAGACTGCTTGTCAGTTTAACATATTCACAATATTCTCAGCACAGATGTTATTCCATCTAAATCCTTTTAGAGGGAAGAAACCGGTAATTTTTTCTTAGGGGATGTCAGAAAATATATTATTTTTGAAATCATATTTTGATCCCAGAATTCTGCACAAAATATCATTGTTAGGGTCTGGGTTTGTCAAGTCACTTGGACACAGAACTTTTAAAACGTCGAGGAAGGATGAGCAGCCTAGAACCTTCCCTATGTTTCTAGCTGTTGTCTTTGGCACACGGACGTGAAATGACGAAAACTTGACTGAGCCTTTCGTTTGTAAGGTTCGACATCTTTAAATAATGGTGAAGGGTTGAGAAGAAAGACTGGGGTGGATGCAAGCACATTTAAAAAGACAGACTCTTGTGCTGGAAGACCCTGGCTCCCCGTCATCGATGCTGCCTTATCCTCCTAGCTTCCACAATGATGATGTGGGCTCAGTCATTTTCATGTCTATATTTGCTAGCACTGAGTTCAAAGTGTTTTCCTCCAGGGTGGTGCCTTGCTCTTGTCCCAAGCTGTGACAGGGGTTTGGAGCAGACATGTGAGCTCCAATGCCCTCGAGCGGGGTGGCCATGGGTAAAATGATTAATCTCTCTAAATACCTACCTGTAGAGTGGACTCATGTCAGGAGCACTTGCAGTGTTGTGGATTCGGGTCCAGCACAGTCCCGGTATAGGTCAGGGCCCTGTGAACCTGCCCCTTCTTCCCTGCACTGAGGACATTTTCTGCCTTCCGTTCTTCATGAAGGCCGTTTCCTGCCTGCAATCCTGCACTCTGTGGAAGCCTCAAAGGGAGAGCTCTGCCTCGGTTTTCCCACAAGAACCAGCCGGAGCTGATTCTTACTCAACTCGGCTCCATGCCCATGGGGTTCTAGTAGGATTTGCAGGGCTCCTAGCAAGGAAAATGGCCAAGAAGTGCTTGCTCTATCGTGCCCCTGCCCCTTTCCTGCAGGTTTACCTGAGGGGAGCTTGGCAAGAGGGGCTGGGCTTCTGGAGTTTGAGGCTTGATCCTCCCCTCCCACTGCCTCCCCTGGCTACCAGTTTAGGAAGGTCCAAGTGACAGCTGTGCCCTCAGCCACTTCCTGTTTAGGATGCTGGTGCATCTTAGTTCTTAGTGTCCAAGAAAGAGACAATTAAAAGACCTCTCCCGGGTCAGTCATGGTAGCTCATGCCTATAATCTCAGCACTTTGAGAGACTTGGGTGGGAGGATCGCTTGAGCCCAGAAGTCCAAGACCAGTCTAGGCAACATAGCGAGATCTCATCTCTACAAATAATTTTTTAAAAAACTAGCTGGGCACGGTGGTGGTACACACCTGTAGTCCCAGCTACTTGGGAATAAGGTGGGAGGATCGCCTGAACCCAGGAAGTCTTGGCTGCAGTGAGCCATAATGATGCCACTGCCCAGTCTGGGTGACAGAGTGGGTGACATTGACTCAAAAAAACAAAAAAACCAAAAAACTTTCCTTTCCCTGTAAAAGAACAGTTTTAGCTCCACAGCAAAACCTAGCAGAAGGCACAGAGTTTGCACATCCCATGCCCTGCCCCCACACATGCAGAGTTTCCGCACTCCCCCCCGCCCGCCCCTCCCTGTGACATCCCCCTCCAGAGTGCTCCCCTGGCCCTCAGTTTTGCCTTTTCCAGACGGTCATGGAGTTGCAGTCACACGGCCTGCATGCTTTTCAGCGTGGCTTATACACTGAGCCCTGCGCCTTGAGTGTCCCCTGTCTTTTCGGGGCCTGAAGGCCTAGATACTATTTCATAGCCTGATGCACTAAGTTTGTTTCTTCACTCACCTACAGAAGCACCTCTCAGTTGCTTCCAGGTTTGACCGACTCTGAGTCAAGCTGCTCTGAAGATCCATGGGTGGGCTTTTGTGTGCTTGTGGGTTTTTAGCTCCTCTGGGTAGATCCAGGAGCACAGTCCCTGGACTGCATGAAAGAGCGTGTTTGGCTCTGCAGGAAACTGCCAAGCTGTCTCCTAGGGGTGGCACTTTTGTGCATGTTCCACCCCCTCCCAGCATTTGATGTCCCCCCAGTTTCCCTTTAATAATTAACGATTTAGGGACTGGGTGTGGTGGCTCACCTCAGTCATCCCAACACTTTGGGAGGCCGAGATGGGAGGATTGCTTGAGCCCAGGAGGTTGAGATCAGTCTGGGCAACATAGCAAGACCTTATCTCTACAAAACAAAAAAATAAGAATAAGCAGGGTGTGGTGGCACATGACTGTAGTCCCAGCTATTCAGGAGACTGAGGCAGGAGGATTACCTGAGCCCAGGATGTCAAGGCTGCAATGAGCCATGATCATGTCACTGTACTCCAGTCTGGATGACATAGTAAGACCCTGCCTCAAAAACAAAAACAAACAAACAAAAAAACGTGCTCTAAAGGCCCTGTGACCAAGTAATGGTGTAGGGACAGGCAGCTAAATTGGTGAACAGTTAGTGATATGTAACTGCAGTGATAACTCGGAAGGGGTGTGCAGAGGGAGACCGAGATCCATATATAAAGAGGAGGAAGAATGGGCCCTTTGACAGAGAGAAGAAAATGAAAATAGAGCCCATGGTTCACACATATAGAAACACATTCTAGAAGGATGAACCAGTTACAAGTAATACAATAATCATTGCAGGAAGTTTATGACACAATCCAAGGGTCAGGGAGATCTTTCTACCAAGGTTGAAAACCCAGACGCTTTAAAGAAAAGATTGACTTTTTTGATTTTATGGAACTGAGAAGTTTTGCATGCCAGGGATGGATATCACAAAGGCAATACACGGATGATCAACCTGGGGAAAATATTTATAACCAAGAAATCAGACAAAGGGTTAACTTCTATGCAAAATAAAAATGCAAATAGCACAGATGTGTTTAACGTAAAACATAAATGTTTTCCCCCTGCCTCTGAGCCCCCTCCCTAGGGGGGATCACTTTTAATGGTTTGATGAATTTCCTTCTGGAAGCTCTTTCTTCTCCATCGTGCTGAAAAAGGAAATCATTTCAGTTTTCTTTTGAGCTGCAGCATGGGGGAAGCCAGAGAACCAAGCTGACTTTTATTTTTATTGTTTGTCCTTTTCACCTAAACCTGTTATTTGCATCTCACCTACCGCATCTGTGCCATGATTTACTCAATCTTTTACACACTTGAAAAAAAAGTTATTTTAAAAAGGAAACTTTAAGTCATTACCATAAATGGAAAACCAGTGCTGTGAGACGTTTGCGGAAGGCGGTGGTCATGAAACCAGGGAAAACTGATGTTATTCAATTTCAGTTGGACGCCATTGCTTCTTGCTCGTTCTGTTTAAAAGGGTGGAGGCAGCACTGTTGAGGGGGTGTGTGGCAGGTGACTAGTCCCCAGTGGAGATGCTCCTTGGCCGAGTCAGAAGGATCAAAAAGGCATCACTTTGCCAATGTGTGCTTCTGTGGTTTTCAATGCCACGTGTGCCTCCAAGATTGTCTTGTGATGCCCTGTTTGGGATGTGCCCTCCGCTCCAAGAACTGTTCATCTGATGGCACCGGATGCCAGGAGAAAAAAAGCAGGTCTTCCTGAAGTCAGTCTTCAATCTTCCAAATACCATACTTCTTCTTTAAATAAACGTGCCTTCAGAGAAGAACTCACATGGAAAGAAAACATGCATAATCCTACCACTAAATTTTCCAAAACTCCCAACGCAGTTTTTTATGACTTGAACTTGTCAGTGTATTTTGAGATGCACTGAAATATTTAGAGAAATTTGGTTGTTACCCATGACAACTAAGTAACCTCGCCTTTAAAAAAAGTTAAGGGAGGAGTAATAATTTGGTGAAGTTTTCAGAGTGGTTACCAGTCACCACTGGGAAAGACATAGTTTCTGGCAAGTCAGAAAAAAGAATCGGATCTTGAGAGATCAGTTTTTTCTTTTTCATCTCGGTGCTTTTCTTCCTGACATGGAAAGATATGTCTTTTGACAAATCGAAGTGGAAAGCAGCACACCTGTGACCCAGAGGGCAACTGGAAACTGTGTCTCATCCTGGGGAGTTCAGATATTGTACCTTTAGTGTGAATTTTAGAAATGATCTCACTAAAACGTGTCTCTTCTGAGTCATCCTGTGATCAGCTCAGGGCTGGGCACGGGGGAATGCAGGATGTGGTCTGTGAACAAAAGGAATTTTTGAACCCACAATTTGCCGTGGTGGGGAAGGAATTTGATTTCAAACAGAATATTTCAAAAGACATCACTTACTCTTGGTTTTAGAGATATGCTCTGATTGGCTGTCTCCCAAAAAACTCCAGAAAGAGAAGGGAGTATTTCAAAGCACTATTTCTTGCTTGCAGCCTTCACTCCCTGTAATTACATGTTTCTATGCATTATTATTTGTTTAATATCAGTCTTCCCAGCTGCTCTCCATAAACGTGGGACTCTTCCGGTGCCCACAGAGCCTCGTTTCCTGCCTGACACACACAGCAGAGCTAACAAACATGGAATGAAAGTTTATATCCCAAGATATAACTACATAAAACAAATGAGTGTGTTCTGAGTGATTAGCTCGATAATTGCAGACAGAGAGCATCAGCCTGTCTGTGGTCTCCTGAGGACAGTTCAGTATCTAGAAATCTTCCCACATTGTCAAAAGCAAGTGCCCTAATTAAGTTAATTCAACTAAGGCTAAGAAGTCGGGGGAGATGGCTGCAGTTTGCAAAGGAATCAGAGGAGGATGGAAATAAGAAAAGAATTCACTAGAGGAATAAAACTGCAAATCCATCTGAAGGAGATTTTTATTTTCTCACACCAGGCTTCTCCCCTGAGAAACCAAGTTCAAAGCCATCAGCAAAGTGATCACTCAGCATCCTCTGGATGGATAGGTGGAGGTGGGGTGGGGGAAGGAGGGAGGAGGAAGAGAAGTGATAGCACAAATGTCCCCTCCCTGCTCACTGGCTGTGCTCAACAAGCCCGTAAGGGTTTGGCTTCTGGTCCAAAGTCTTAGAGGGAGGAAGTGCAGAAGGCCTTGGGAAATGTTTAGAAACTTTTCTAAGAGTGAATTTTTAAAATTTTGTATTTGTTTTAATACAACATGGTCTTTTATAGTTGTTTTTGAAGCTATTTGGAATAAAAAGAAGAAAGAGAAAGAAAAGAAACACAGTGAAGAACTTTGATCCTGAGGGAGGTGGACACCCTTCCCTTCTTCTGTGAGGCCCAGGTGGTAGCCAGGGGCCTGTGGGAACAGATGACTTGTCATCATCGCCGTCGTTGTTGTCATTGTTTTGCACAGGGTATAAAAGCAAAAACAAAACATTTGAGTTTCAAATGTGAAGGCAGCTCCTGTTTCCTCCTTCCTGGACAACCAGCGGGAAGGTTGTGGCTCCCCTCAGGTCCCCCAGGAATGTCAATTTAACTTGCTCCTTGGCCATGGTGTGGTCTGGAGTGTGCACCTTCATTGTTCTGGACCTCAGTCTGCTCAACTGTGAAATGGGATATGAAAGCCTGGCTCACATTTCATGGGGCTGCTACGGGATTGAATGAGGTGAGGTCTGCAGGGCTTTCACTAGGAGCCCGGGGGAGCTGCTTCTCAGCTGGGATCAGAGGTCCTGCAGCCTGGGGAATTACTCCTAGAAGGGGAATTGTGGAGGGGGAGGGAAGACAGGGGAGACGCAACCCAAAACAGAAAGATGAAAATACTCTTTGGTTTTCTGTTGACACCAGTATCACCAACAGCTCATATTAATACTCTGCATCAGATTACAAAGTGCCATAACCCTTATCTGGGGCATGTGTGTGTGTGTGTGTGTGTGCATACACATGTACACAGTCATTCCCAAATCATATTCCAGGAGGCTCAGGCTCAGAGATGTTAAGTTCCACAGCTGGCTGCTGAAAGTTGACCTTGGGTGCTGACTTTTCTGGCTCTTATTCCTACCAAACCCAGATCACCCATGACAAGGGTGGCAGCCCGATTTGCGGAAGATGGAAACTCAGAGGGAGATTTAGTTTGCTTTAAAGAAAAAAAAAAAAAAAAGAACCTGCCAGTCTCAGGGTATAGGAGTTCATGGTGGTAGATTTATTCTAGCTGCACAAGTCTTCAGGCCATCAGTCTACAAACCCAAGGAGCATTTATGAAAGACCTACAAAGTGAAGGGGGAAAGATCCCAGTCCCTCCCCTGGGGGTGCTCACTCGGTGTGGTTGTAGGAAGAGAGGGTTGGCGTGGAGGCAACAAGGGTGCGGGGGAGGGGTGGGGGGAGGCTGAGACATGAGGGTTCTGGGAAGGAGGCCATGTGTTGATTGCGAGGGCTCCAGGAGGAGGCCTGAATCACAAGGGAGTCCCAAGGAGCAGGGGACAGGCAACCCTGTGAGGAGGGAGGCGCTCTGCCTCTGCGTAGGCTGCGGCTCCACGCCTCTCCTCTTGGAGGGCTGCGAAGTTCCATGGCAACCTTCTAAGTCTGCACATGGTCCCCTGTGGGTGCAGCAGAAAAACTTCAGGCACTTTTGCTCCTGAGGTTCTTAGTGACAGCTCAAAAGTTGGAGCCTGAGGTTTGAGAGGGGTTGGGAGGAAGAGCTGCCTTTTTAGGCTCACTCGTCCTGACCCTGAATTTCTGTCCAAGCTTGGCCTGGACAGAAATCAGGATGATGCTAATCCAACGTTATCCGGGAATCAGCCCACCCATCAACCAAAGGCTCCCACAGCCATGAGGCTGATGCTCGGAGGGGAAGAAGTTTTGACAAACAGGGCTGGGAGTGGAATATTATTTTGGTTGAAATCCACAACTTTTTATTCCCACCAATTAAAGGGGAACTAAACATTTTGAGCGGGTTCCAATGCTTGGCTAATGCAGCTGCTCCATGAATGTATCGAGGCACTTGGTACTGGGCCATCCGCTGTGACACTGAGGGACATATGGGGGGCCCCCGCCTGCCTGGGTGTTCCAGTTCCTAAGAACAAGAACGGGTTTCATGGCGGTAAGTCTGGCCTGGCTTTCCTAGAGATGATGACAACACTTCCAGGGTGACCAGGAACTGGACCTGGTTTGGGCAAGTCTGAGCTCCGACCGCACCTGGCTGGGCATGCTCTTGCCGAGATGTGTGTGTGGAAGGAAGGCCCCACTGAAAGGTGGGCACACACAAGGTGCGTGAATATGCTGGAATGCAGTGCATGTGAAGATTGAAGCAGGGCACAGAGGCTGCAGTGGCCCCAGTGAGTTAGGGAAGTGTGTCCACCTATCATGACCTAATAATTCAGAGTGGACCCATTGAAACTGGTGGACACCCTAAAAGACCCTCATCTGGTGGCGCCTTGGCCAAACTAGCCAATGACCATACCTGCCCCGGTGGCCCCAGGGGACCTGTGGTCACCACCAATACGGGCGTTCCTGGATGAACATTTCCATGGGGAGTGGAGCGTGGGTGCTGCTCCTCCTACTGAGTTTGAGGTGGTTGGGAAGGCTTGCTCCGATGCTCTGCCTGAAATGCCCCACTGGATGTGACACCTCCCTCCTCAACTCTGTCTTCCTATTTTCCTCACTTCCAGCACTTGTGTAACCAGAGCATAGGGTGGCATGAACAAAGCCTTAATAGATTGTAAACACCTCTGAGATGGCAACTATGTCTTATTTATAAGCCTACACCCCTCTCTGTAGGATTTGTTTCACCCATCTATACCTATCCATCCATCCATCCATCCAACATTCATACAGTCATCATCTATCCATTCATCTACCCACCCACCTACCCATCCACCCATCTATCTATTCCTCCACTAACCCACACACCCACCCCATTCATTCAGTCATTTATCTGCACATATATACATTCATTATCCATCCATTCATTCATCCATTCACTCTTCCATCCACTCGTCAACCTATCCACCCACCCATCCACCCACCCACTCACCCACTCATCCAGCCATTCATCCATCTGTCTGCACATTCATACATTCATCATCTATCCATTCACCTACCCATCCACCCACCCATCCATCCACCCATCCACCCATCCACCCATCCATCTATCCATCCACCCATCCACCCAAGCTTCCATCCACTCACCCATGAACTCACCCATTCATCCATCCATCCATCCATCCATCCATTCTTCCATCCATCCATCCACTCATCCATCCACTCACCCATGCACCTACCTACCCATTCATCCAGTCATCCATGTGCACTTACATACATTCATCCATCCATCCATACTTTTCCTCCTTCCATCCACCCATTCACCCACCCACCCATCCATCCACCCACCCACCCATTCATCCAGCCACCCATCCATCAATCCTCCCACTCACACACCCATCCATCCATCTGCATATTCATACATTCATCATCTATCCATCTACCCATCCATCCATCCTACCACCCACCTACCTGTTCATCCATCCATCTCTCTGTAAGTTTATACATTCATCATCCATCCATCCACCCACCCATTTACTCATCTATCCATCTATCTACCCACCCATATGTTTACCCATCCATTCATCCATCCATCTATCCATTCATCCAACAAACACAAACTGAGCACCTACATGTGCCAAGTTCTGGACTCGACACTAGAAGTAAAAGAACAGAAATGGTTCCTGCTAGAACCCCAGTGCCTGGTATATAGTGGATGTTCAGATGTTATGTTTGTTGAATGACTGTATGACAAAATAAATGATATAATGCTTAGAAATCATTTCCACATCCTCTTGCTATGGCTCAGGAAGAACTGGGAAAAGGAAGGCCTTGGAATTTTAGGGGTGGGCACTTGTCCAGCTCACATTGGCTGCCCAGGGTTGTCCGTTGAGGCCCCCTTTTTTAGTGGAGCCAACAGGAAGGAGGAGGCTGAGCCTCTGAGGCCATGACCACATTTTGTGAAACATCAAAGCCAGCAGTAAGGCACTTCCCTCCCTGTCTTCTCGACTGACTGAGCGAGGCTGAGACTCTAGGGTTTAGCATAATGAATTCCATCCCGACTGTGCTGGTGACAGACAGAAGTGGAGATCTCAGGAAGGCACATGTGAGAGCTGAGGGTGGAGATGGGCAGGTTGCCAGGGGTAGGCAAGACAAAGGAGGGGTCTCTGTGAGGGACTGCTGCTGGGGGAGATGAATAGCATCCTTGGCAGTGATTAGCTAACCACAACGAGGAGGAAGAGGGAGAGTGGGAACCCTTCTGCCCGTGGGCAGTGTAGCCTCACTTTCCACCTGTGGTGAGCCCAATTACATTGTCTTCAAAGCCAGGAACAAGCTGGAATGTCTCTCTAGTGGATATGTTTTTGCTGTATACATGTAGGGCTTGAATGTGTCCATGTACAGGTCCCTGACTGTGTGTGTATGTGTGTGTGTGTTTGTGTGTGTGTGTACGTGAGTGTATGTAGAAACAGCATAACATTACATGTGCAATTCAACATCCACATGTGTAAACACAGTGGCCTTGGATGTATGTGCAGAGGTCTGAGTGTGCGTTGGGTATCTGTGTGGCAATGGCTGTGTACAGTGCATCTTAAGAGGCAGTGTGGGGTGGCGTGTGAAAGCTTAAATGCCAGGCAGACTGGGTTCAAACCCAGCTCTAACCTTTACCAGCTGTGTGGTCTTAGCATGTTATTTAACCACTCTTTGTTTTAGCTGCTTCCTCTGTACAATAGAGCTCCTGGTACCATCACGTTGTGGAGCTGCTGTCAGGATGAAGTGAAATAATCTATGTCAAGTGCATAGAATAATGCCTGGCACATAGACTAGCTGATGGCTCTGGGGCCCTGCCTTATGATCTCTTGCTCCCGTATAATTTCATCTTTGCCTGCCTTGTATTCCATGCAAGTTTTGATTCATTTTACCATCTAAACTCAATGTGTGTGTGTGCCTTATAGCTTTAGCTAATTTCCCTGCCCTGGGGATTCTGTGATGCTGCCAACACTGGTGGGAATCTGCTTATCAAGCACACACGTGCAACCTGAATGTACAAGAGAGTGAAAATCCGGGGGGAACTCTCACGTAATGGGGGATGGGAGCTGATAGATGAACAATTCTCCAGGTAGGTCCTTGGGTAGACACATCTGAGAGGTGTCCTCTTTCAGCACTTTAAAAATGTTATTCCAATGTCTTCTAGCCTCCTTTGTTTCTAAATGAGCTGTCAGGTTTAATTCTTGTTTTTGTTTTTCTATATATAAAGAATCTGCTTTTTTCTGATTACTTTCCATTTTTTTTCTGTCTTTGGCTCTCGGCAGTCTAGCTATAATGTAGCTGAGTGAATTTTTCTTTGTGTTCATGTTGTTTGGGGTTTGCACAGTTTCTTGGATCTACAAGTCTATATTTTCATCAACTTTGAGAAGTTTTAGCTGTTATTTATTCAAATATGTTTTCTATTCCAGTTGCACTCTCTTCTCCTTCTGGGACACCAAACATACATGTTAGACTGTGTGATCTTGTGCCATGGGTCACTGAGGCTCTGTTGTTTTTTTCTTCAAATTTTTTCCTCTTTTTTCTTCATATTAGATAATTTTTAGTAATCTGTCTTCAAGTTTAACAACTCTTCTGTCATGTTCAAAATGATGTTAGAAATTTTTAATTTCAGTTATTGAAATTTTCTGTTTTAGAATTTTAACTTAGTTCTTTTTTATAATCTATATATTTTTTTGAGATTCCTTGTGTAGCTAGTCATTAAGACCATATTTTTATTTAATCATTTTAGTACACTTATAAAAGCTGTTTTAAAGAATTATTTGCTAAGTTGAACTTCTGGAATATTTTGTCTCAGTTTCTGTTGCATTTTTAAAAAAATGTAAATTGCATTTTCCTTTTTTTTTTTGTATGTAGTGGGTTTTTAAAAAAATGGAATCCTAGAGGTTGTGGAAACAATATTGCAGAGACTCTGGATTCTGTTATCTTCCTCTGAAGAGTGTTGATTCTTGTTATAGCAGGCAATTTAACTACTGGTTGATCTTCCTGAACTTTTTGTAGGCTTGGTTTTATGCTTTGCTGGTGTGAATCTGTACAGAACCTAAGATATTTCTTAAGCCTCTCTAACTTAGTGATATTTAATCTCTTCAAACTTCCCTGCATATTTTGTCAGTGCTTGACCATAGGCTTTGCTAAGTAAGTTCTAGGTCCTACTTTAGGATGTGGTTCTTACTGCTATGAATAATGTAATGTCTGGGCTGGATACCAGATGTGTTAATGAGGTATTAATAAGATTTCTCTACTTCGAAGAGGGCCAGGACTACATCGCTGGTACTGCTAAATTTCGAATATATCTCTACTCTCAACCACATAACAGCTACTAACTACTAGACCTCAGATAGACTACTGCCTACCCTCAGCTAAGGAAGGATCACCACATGGACCTTTGGGGCCCTCTGTCTGCACAGCTTCCATATTTCTGATGCCCTGAATCACAGGTTGCAGCTGCTTCAGTTGCCTTGAACTCTGTTTTCTGTCTGCTCAGCTCCAATAACCCAACATCTGAACCTCTCACGTACCAGTGGTTTCATTTGACAAAGACACGTGGACCCCTAGGTATGCTACAGAGTGAGATGCATAAGGATAGGCTTGATGTTCAACGGAAATGTGAAGAAGAGGAAATCAGACTCCCCAGGGTGTGAGGTCCCAGCATCATCATTATCAGACAGAAGGGCCCAAGGCTCAAGCACCAGGCCTGAGGTTCTCAGTGAGTCACTGGCAGAAGTGTGTGTGTGTGTGTGTGTGTGTGTGTGTGTGTTTGTGTTTGTGTGTGTATGCACGTGCAAGCGCTGTTGTTGCTCTGGGCTGTCTCCCTGTTAGGAACAACACCCGACTTCATCTACTACTCCATCCCCATGGCCTGGCACATATTTGAGTTGTTAATAACTGAGTGGACTTGGCCTTCATGTTTGGGTTTTTCATGATGCAAGGGCTATGTGTTCTCAGAGCCATAGCCCAACTGCGTGTGGAACTATGGCTTGAGCTGAGTAGAAGAAAGCCACTGGAAATGCATTAGGAAGACCCTTTGTTTGGGAAATTTGTAGCGTCAGAGTGGGAAAGACTTCAGCTTGGGTGACCACTTTGTCCTAGAGCTTTTGTGTCAGGAAACTCATTGATTTGGGGATTTCAGAAGTCAGAATCAACTGCAAGGAATTCCCAGGTCTGCTGGAAACAATAAGGAGGTCAGGAGAGGTGCCATCCACACCCTGCTCCCTCTGTTTCAAACTCATCACCCCACTCAAAACTCTGCAAAGCTTTTCCAGCCTGTTCAGAATTAAACCCAACCCCCTTCCCTTGACCTACCTGATGTCACCCCCTGCAGTTCACACAGCAGCCTCCTGTCTCCTCATCTCCGGGCTTTTCAGGGTATGGCAGACACCACTACTGTCCCAATGAGATCCCCTTCAGCTCCTCTTTACTGGTGCTGCATGCCCCTCCAGTTGTCCCTGACAGCTCCAGGCTGCAACCTTTGGTGCTGGAGACACCTTGTCCACGTGGGGACTGGAAATGCCTGGGCAGTTTTCATGCCAATGACTGAGATGTGCGACTGCCCATGGCCAGCACCTTTGCTCAGAGATGCAACATCTGTGGGATACCATTTATGCTCCGGAGCTCCCTGTGGGATCAGGCTGAGCTGGGACTTCACTTGGAATCGCTCCCTGGCGTGGGTCTTCCCCTTCTCTCTCCTGCTACCCTCACTCCTGGTGACTCCTGAGAGCATGGTCCCAGTAAATAGTTTGACTCTGAATCCTCAAGAAAGACACTGGAACTTACTTCAGGACCTTTGCAAGTACCCTGAATAGAATATTCTATCCTCCTGCTGCCCAGATCTTCCCACATCTGGCTCCATCTTATGCAGGACTTTGCTTAAAGATCACCCTCTCAGGGAGGCCTTCCCTGACCACCCATTAGAACAGCCTGCTGGTCACTTTCTGTCACATCACTCTGCCTCAGTACCTTACAACAGGGTTCCTCAATCCCTGGACCATTGACCTGAACTGGTTGTTGTCTGTTGGGAGCTGGGCTGCACAGCAGGAGGTGAGTGGCAGGTGAGTGAGCAAATCTTCATCTGTGTTTACAGCTGCTCCCCATCGCTGGCATGACCACCTGAGCTCTGCCTCCCGTCAGATCAGTGACAGCATTAGATTCTCACAGGAGTGCAAACCCTGTTATGAATTGCGCATGTGCGGGATCAGGTTGCACATTCCTTGTGAGCATCTAATACCTGGTGAGCTGAGGTGGAACTGAGGCGGTGATGCCAGCCCTGGGGAACAGCTGCAAATACAGATTAACATTTGCAGTAAGGTTTGACTACAGAGACCATCACAAATCAATTGCTTGCAGATTCATATGAAAACCCTATCAGCGAGTGGCAAGTGAGTTGATGCACTTCAATTGTACAGCTGCACTGGTGGCAGGCTTTAAGTCAGAATCCACACTTATTTTAGTCCACACGTGGCCCACCCGTTATTTTATTTACCACTTCCGTCCACGCCTCGTTCTTCCGTCTGCACGTGAGTTGTATAATTATTTTATTATATCCTACAATGTAATAATAATAGAAATAAAGTGCACAATAAATGTTATGTGCCTGAATCATCCCAAAACCATTGCCCTCTCCTCCCAACCCTGCCCGTGGAAAACTTATCTTCCACGAAACCGGTCCCTGATGCTAAAAAGTTTGAGGACCACTGCCTTACAACGTTTCTGTGTAAAAATGATGTCATTTAATTCCTTTTTTGCTTGTTTACTTGTGGATTTTCTCTCCACTGTTCCCAACCCCGGACCAAAAGCTCCATTAAAACATGCATTCATCTACTAAATATTTATTGAGCACCCACTGGGGACCCCACTGGACACTGGGGACAGAGTGGTGAAATGCTGCAGCTATGGCACTGCCCTCCTGGAAAGCACATTTTAACTGGGGTGCAGCTGAAGAAGACAAACAACCCCCAAATGCACTCTAGAGATGGTGGCAGCAGCTCCAGGCATCACCAAGAGCGCAGGGAAGGTGAGCATGACGAGAAGGAGCTCTTTCGTTCCATCAGGGAAAGGAAACAGTTACCAGAAGACCCCACTGGAACTTTCCTCACACATTATTGATCAGAACTGTATCACAGGACGCCTCCTTGTGCAAAAGAGGCTGAGCGAGTGAGCATTTGACAAATAGGACTAAGATAGCCAAGGGTGACTAGTTCAGATCAATCATGGTCTGTCTGTAGGAGGTGGGCCCAAGAACAGTAGGACTGGGGGCAGACAGCAGTGTCTGCCATGCCCAGAGAATCCCTTCCCCAGCTTTACCCTCTGCAGCAGAGCCCATCTCTCACTCATGCCTAGGACTTGACAGTTTAGACAGAGCTTGGGACGCGTCAGCTCACTTCCCCTTTATTGCAGCCCATGAGCTAGTATCAGTAGTTATTAATTCATCAGCCCTCACTGCACTGGGTAGGCTCTTTACAAATGATTGCAGGACGGTTCTCTGGGTGGCCTTGGGCTGGTCCAGTCCTCGGTCTTTCTCACTTGTCATTCTCAAGGATAACTGTAGAGTGGGGTTGGGCGTGGTGGCTCATGCCTGTAATCCCAGCATTTTGGGAGGCTGAGGCAAGAGATTGCCTGAGCCCAGGGGTTCGAGACCAGCCTGGGCAACTTGGTGAGATTTTTAAAATTTATCTCTACAATAAATAAAAAAATTAACTGGGCATGGTGGTGTGTGCCTGTGGTTCTAGCTACGTGGAAGGCTGTGGTGGAAGGATCGCCTGAGCCCAGGAGGTGGAGGCTATGGTGAGCCATGATCGTGCCACTGTATTCCAGCTTGAGCAACAGAGTGAGACTCTGACTCAAAAAAAAATGAATAACTGTAGAATGGGCTGAGAATGAAGCATCCTGAGAGAGGGAGGGACTGGCTAGGACAGCTGGGCTCTGTTCTGGTCGGTCCCCTACCCCCCGAAACAAGATGTTCTTCGGCGCTTTAGCCCAGCGAGTCACATACCCTGGGGTATGAAACCTTTTGAGGTCCCTCAGCCATGGTGCAACTGGGCATGTGCAGCCCAGACTCCATCTACCATGGAGGCCTTTGTGAGCTCGGAGACTTGCAATGAATCCCAGATTTCTGGTGTCCTTGCCTGCCTCTCCATAAGCAATAACTCTGCTACACTGGACTTGTGGCATATAAGAGTGTTCTGTCTCAATCGATGCAGAGAAACTGGTAACCGGTACCCAGGGAACTTGCTTCACAACTTTCACTCCTCACAACAGTCTCGGGGACATAGGAACAATGATTACCCAGCTCTACAGTGGAAGGAAACAGAATACAGGAAGGAGAAGCAGGTTGTCCACGGGTGCCCGGTGGTCAGCAGAACAGGAACTTGAACCCTAGCCTGCGAGCCTTCAAAGGCCTGGCTCCTCCCACTCCTTTCCCCCAGTCACTGCCTGGAGGAGTTGGAAGAAGAGTTTGATCCTGTTCTGCATTTGTGTGGACCTGGGCAGGTTGCTTCACTCTCAGCCTCAGTTTTCTCAGCTGTAGAGTGGGAATGATCACAGAGCCTACCTGAGGGTTTGCTGTGCAAATACAGCCAAGCAGGCAGGCCAACCAACCAGAGCCAACACAGCTTAGTCCTATTTGTCTCTGTCTCTGAACTCGTTTTGCACTCATCTTAGTGGCATCCTACATACCCACAGCAAAGTGCTCTGGTAATAATAGCATCATCACTGGGAAATTTTGTGTGCCAGGTGGCTGACTTCATGCCCTGTGAGTGGGTATTATGAATAGCCCAGTTTCATGGAGGAGGCAGCTGGGGCTTGCGAAGATTGTGATTTGCTCAAGCTCACACAGCTGACAGGTGTGTTCTGGGATTTGAACCCAAGGCTGATTCCATAAGGTGATCAGCTGCCTCCTGTGGCCAGCCATCTGGAGAACTCTGAATTCAACAGACAGTATGGAACTCTGTTGAGGCCAGAGAGAGGCTAAACAACTAGGAGACTCCTTCTGGGTTGGCATCTGCTCCTTCTGAGACATGGAATCTCCTTGATCCTCCTTTGACACCAAGGTGCTTGCTGCCTGTGGAGGCACCGGTCAGACAGGAGGTTGCCGGAAGCAGGACGTCTTATAAAGGGAAGAATCATGACTACAGTATGTCATGTGATACGGAACTTGGAGAAAGAAAATGGGAAGGACCTGGTCAAAAGTACCAAAATGTCATGCAGGGCACAGTAAATAAATGTGTAAGACTTCCTTGATGCTCTCCTGGTTTGTGGTTTGTAGCCACAGGAGGCTATGTATTGGAAAAGACTATCACTGCTTAAAGAATTCAGGTCCTGAGCAGATTGTGAGATGAACTCACATATCCTTGGAGATACTAGGTTTCTGAAACTGATCAGAAGATCAGAGAAGTTGCACATCCACAGATTCTGCTGACCCAAAAGCTGAGAGTAGCTGTGTGTTGGAGCTTGACAGAAGACATGGAAGTAAGACATGTTGGGTTGCTTGGAAGAGAAATGAGTTGGGTTGGGCATTCTGTGCACACACATGTGTGTGTATGTCTGTGTGCAAGCACACATGTAAATAATGTCTTGGGTATATGCAGCAGGGCAGCTTCTATTCAAGGGCATCACAGATGAAAAATGGTTGTATCAGTTAGCTACTGCTGTATAACAAAATGTCCCATAATGTAGAGTCTTAAATTTACAGCCATTTATTTGACTCACAATTCTGCAAGTTGGCACCTTGGGCTGGGCTCAGTGGGCAGCATTCTGGTCTTGGTTGACCTCAATTTTGTGTCTTCTGTGGGTTTGTGAGCTGTCAGCTGGAATGATAGAGACAACTGAGGCAATCATCTCCCATCCCCCACTGTGCCAGCTTGGACTTTTCTCCAGGCAGAAGTTGGATCTGAGAGAGGGGAAGGATGGATGGTTCATCGAGGCCTATGCTTGGAGCTGGCACAACATCATCTTTGCCAGATTCTACTTCCCAAAACAAGTCACAGACCAGGTCAAGTTCAAGGGGTGGGAAAACAGACTCTACAACTTGATGAGAGAAAACTTCAAAGTCACATTGCAAGATGTGGACATAGAGAGGGGTGGAAAATTATGATGAAATACTGTCAACAAAATAAATCTACCACTGGTTTTTTTGAGATTAAAAAAATGAACTTATTTAGAAAAATCTTAGATTTACTGAAAATTGCAAAAATCCTACCGAGCTCCCACCTACCCAGTTTCCCTACTATTAACATCTTATATTTGTATGGTACATTTAAAAAAATTAATGAACCAGCATTGACACCTTATTATTAATTAAAATCTGTAGTTTAGTCAGATGTCCTTGCTTTTACTCAGTGTCCTTTTCTGTCCCAGGGTCCCATCTAGGACATCATATCACATTTAGTTGTCATGTTTCTTTAGGCTCCTCTTGGCTGTGACGGTTTCTCTGATTTTTTTCTTGTTTTTGATGACCTTGACAGTTGCACAGTTTTGAAGAGGACTGATTAAGTTTTGTAGTGTGTCCAACTACTGGAATTTGTGTCATGTCTTGTTTTTTTATAATTAGACTGGAGTAAGATGTTTTTAGGAAGAAGACCACAGAGACAGAGAGGCATTCTCATCACATATCAAAGCACATCGTATCAGCACGACTTATCACTGTTGATACTGGTCTTGATTATAGAGCTGAGGTGATGCTTGTCACTGTAAAGTTACCCTTTCCCTCTCTTTCCCTGTTGCCCTTTTTGGAGGAAAATCACAATGCGTGGCCCACACTTAAGCGGTGGAGAGTTATGCCTCCTCTCCTTGAGAGGGAAGTAATGCATTTACCTAAATTATTTGGAATTCTTTTGCATGGGGAAACATCACTTCCTCCTGATTTAATCATTTATTTAATCATTTACTTATTTCAGTATGGGCTCATAGGTATTTATGTTATACTCTGGGTTACAATCTAGTACTCTTGTCTTAGTCAGTTTGGGCTGCCATAACAAAATAGCATAGATTGGGTGGGTTATCCCACAGAAATCTTAACTTTCCAACAGTTCTGGAGTTTGGGAAATCTGAGATCAGGGTTCTGGAGTCACCGTGTGGGCTCTCTCTTGAGGTCACAGATGGCCACCTTCCCAAGGCCTTTGTCTTCACGTGGACTTACTTCTGTGCTCTTGAGTAGAGAGAAACAGAGAGGAAGAGAGAGCGACAGGGAGGAGGAGGTGGAAGAAGAGGGGGAAAGAGGAGTAATAAACTGACGAAAATATTGCAAAAGTTTGTCAAATTGTGCATCAAAATCGTTGGCTGACTGTGAGAAGCATAGCAGACCAAATAAGCACTGATAGAGAAAAAGTTAGGAAAATCTTAACTGAAAATCTTGGCATGAGAAAGGTGTGTGCAAAAATGGTCCCGAAGGAGCCCTTGCATCATGACAATGCACCCTCTCACACAGTACTGTCTGTGAGGGAGTTTTTAGCCAGGAAACAAATAACTGTATTGAAACACCCTCCCTACTCATCTGATCTGGCCCCCAATGCCTTTCTTCTTTATCCAGAGATAAAGAAAATACTGAAAGAAAGACATTTTGATGACCTTCAGGACATCAAGGGCAATAAAATGACAGCTCTGATGGCCATTCCAGAAAGAGTTCCAAAATTGCTTTGACAAGTGGACCAGGTGCTGGCATCAGTTCCTAGCTTCCCAAGGAGAGTACTTTAAAGGTGATCATAGTGATATTCAGCAATGAGGTATGTAGCATTTTTCCTAGGATGAGTTTGTGAACTTGTCAGTCCTCGTGCATGTATATCAGCATTAGAGCTGTTAACCTGTACCTCGGTGGGAAATGACCATATTAGGTAGCGTGCAGTGCTTACGTGTAGTTTCACATGCCCTGAGTCTTGCAGAGTCCACTCATTTTCAGAGTGACATGAGTCAGCACCTTACCACTCACTTCCTTTAGTATGGTCATTTCGTTTGGAATACAAGTAGTTTCTTTTGTCACAGTCTGCATTCTTTCCAGAAATCCTGAACTCCTAAATGAGCTTTTTAAAGAAGCTTCCACATATTAAGGTTTACTCTTTGTGTTGAAAAGTTCTGTGGGTTTGACAAATGCATAATATTGTTTACCCTTTATTACAGTATAATACACAATCATTTTACTGTTCCCCCAACCCCCCACGCTTTACCATTTGTTCCTACCCCAGGCTGGAACCCCTGACAACCACTGGTCATTGTATTGTCACCATAGTTTTGCCTTTGCTGAAATGTCATATAGTTGGAATAGTACAGTATACAGCCTTTAAAGAATGACATTTTTTGTTAGCAATGTGCATTGATGGTTTCTCTTTGTCTTTTTGTGACTTAATAGTTCATTTTTATCAGTAAAATAAAAAAAAGTTTGTTTATTCATTCACCAATCAAAAGAGACAGTTATAAATAAAAGTGGTATAAACATCTGGATACTATAAACTTTTACGTGCCGATTTTTTATGGATCTATGTTTTAAAATCAAATGGGTAAATACCTAGGAGCATGACTGTTGGGGAATATAGTAAGACTATGTTTAACTTTAAAAGAAACTGCCAAATCGTTTCCCAAAGTGGGTGTACCATTTTGCATTCCCATCAGCGATGCACGGGCGTCCTTTGTTCCACACAGTAGGCAACATTTGCTGTCGTCAGTTTCTTTTTGGATTTTAGCTGCTCTAATAGGTGCAGGATGGTACCCCATTGTTGTTTTAATTTGCAGTTCTCAGTTGACACATGATGTTGAGCATCTTTTCACATACTTATTTGCCATCTGTGTATCTTTATTGATGAGGGTCTTTCAGATCTTTGCCCATTTTTAATTGGTTTGTTTGTTTCCTTGTTGTTGAGTTTTAAGAATTTTTTTCTTTGTTTTGGATACAAGTCCCCTATCAGATAAGTGTTTTATAAATATTTTCTTCCAGTCTGTGGCTTGTCTTTGATTCTTTTAACAATGTTTTTCGCTGAGCAGAAGTTTTTGATTTTAATACAATCTAATTTATTATTGTTTCCTTTCATGACTTATGCTTTTGGCGTTTAATCCAAAAACGTATTGCTAAACCCAAGGTCACTTACATTTTCTTTCACGTTACCGTCTAGAAGTTTTAGTGCTGCATTTTATACTTAGGTCTATGGCTCACTTTGAGTTAATTTTTGTGAAGGATTTAAGGTTTGTGTCTAGATTCATTTTTTTTTTCTTTTTTCTTTTTTTTGCATATGGATGCCCAATTGTTCCCACACCATTTGTTGTAAAGAATATACTTTCTTCTCTGAGCTGCCTTTGTTCCTTTGCAAAAGACTAGTCGACTATATTTGTGCGACTCCATCTTCGGTGTCCCTGTTCTCTTCCGATGATTTCTGTGCCTGGTCTTTTGCCAGTTTCATACTGTCTTGATTACTGCAGCTTTAAGTCTTAAAGTTTGCTCTTCTTTTTTAGTATTATGTTGGCTATTCTAGGTCTTTTGTGCTTCTGTATCGACTTTATAATCAGTTTGTTGATATTCACAAAACAGCTTCCTGATACTTTAGTTAAGATTATACTGAACATGCAGATGAAATTCCAAAGAACTGACATCTTAACGGTATTGAGTCTTTCAATCCATTAACATGGGATATCTCTGCATTTACTTAGATCTTTGATTTTCAGTTTCATATATAGGACCTGTGCATATTTTATTTGGTTTATACCTAAGTATTTCACCTTTTTGGGTGCTATTTTAAAAATTCTCCTGATCTCTTTGTTTTATATATTTATTTTATTTTAAATCAACAAATTATAATTTTATACATTAACAGGGTACAATGTGATCTTTTGATATATGTATACAATGTAGAATGATTAAATCAAGCTAACTAACATATCCATCATCTCACTTACCTATCATTTTTATGGTGAGATATTTGAACTTTCTCTCTTAGTTATTTTAAATTATACAATACAGTATTATTGCATGTTTACCCTGCCATGCAGTAGATCTCAAAAGTTATCTCTCCTGTCTGAATGAATTAAGAAATATTTACTCTAATCCTGTTTTCTAAAGAAGAGCATGAAAATTTTGTATTATTTATTTCTTAAGTGGTAGGATTCACCAGTGAAACTATCTGTTCTTGGTGATTTATTTCTTAAAAAGATTATTAATTATTGATTCAATTAATTTTAGAGATACAGTGGTATTCAGATTGCCTGTTTCTACTTGTGGGAGTTCTGGTAGTTTGTATCTTTCAATAAATTGCTCATTTCACCTAAACTATCAAAATTAGGGACATTGAGATAGAATTCTTTGTAGTATTCCTTTAATGTTCTTACAAGGTGCATGAGATCAGCAGTGATGACTCCTGTTTCATTTTTAATATTGGCAATATGTATCTCTTTCTCTCTTTTTCTTGGTTAGCCTGACTAGAAGGTTATCAGTTTTACTGATTTTTTTAGAGAACCATCTTTTGGTTTTGTTGATTTTCTTTATTGCTTTCTTGTTTACATTTTAATTCATTTTTGTCCTCATTTTTGTTAATTGTTTTCTTCTGCTTGCTTTAGGCTTAAATTGCTTAATTCTTTCTGTAATTTCCCACAATGTAAGCTTGGGTTATCAATTTCAAATTCTTATTCTTTTCTAATATATGTGGGGAAGCCCCCCCAAAACAGAACTATCTTTTGGAGGGTAGGCCCCTTGTAGTACAGGCTTCCTTCACTAGGCATAAGTGTACCAGATAGTGTTGTTGTCAGAGACTGAGTTCAGCTTCAGTAAAAAATTTTTTGGAGATTCTTTCAAAGTGTTGGCACATTTCATGATGGATGATTATGAACAACCTGCCCATCCCATGCTGAGTGTTTATCAGTTTTGGCCCAAAATGGGGTGATCCCCATGTCCCATCCTCCCTATTCACCGGATCCCACCCCATGTGACTTTTTTTTTTTCACCAGATGAAAAAGGTCCTCAAAGGGTAACGTTTCCCAATGTGGAAGAGGTGAAACAAAAAACAGCAGAAGCACTAAAAGGCATCAAAATTGATGAGTTCAAAAACCGTTTTGAGCAGTGGAAAGTGCCTAGATAGGTGTATTGCATCAAATGAAAAGTACTTTGAAGGTGACTGAAGTTTAAACATGTAAGAGTAGATACAAAATTTGGGGGGAATTCCCCCTTGTATATGTAATGCTGTAAATTTTCCTCTAAGCACTAATTTTGCTGCATCACAAACTTTTTGATAGGTTGTATTTTCATTTTTACTTAATTCAAAATATTGCTTAATTTATCTTCAGACTTCTTTGACACATATGCTATTTAAATGCTTGTTTCAAACATTTGAGGGATTTCCCAGCTATTTTACTAGTATTGCTTCCTAGTTTAATGCTATTGTGGAATCATACTTTGTATGATTTCTGTTCTTTTAGGTTTGTTAAGGTGTGTTATGGGCAAGAGTATGGTCTATGTTGGTGCGTGTTCCGTGTGAACTTGAGAAGAATGTGCACTTTGCTGTTGTTGGATAGAGTGTTCTATAAATGTCAATCAGATCACGCTGATGGATAGTGTTATTCATGTTAATTACATCATTATTGATTGTCTGCCTGCTTGAGCTATAAATTACTGACATGAGTGTGTTGAAGTCTCTAGATACAATGGTGAATTTATCTGTTCCTACTTTAACTTCTGTTTTTGACTCATGTATGTTGATGCTCTGTCCCTGGCTGCATGCACATTTAGGACTGTCTTATCTTCTTGGAGAATTGACCCTTTTATCATGTTACAACACCTCTCTTTACCTTTGATAATTTTCCTTCTTCTGAAGTTGAATTTGATCTGAAATTATTAGTTACTCCAGCTTTATTTTCATTAAGAGAAGCATTTTTTTGTTTGTTTTTTGTTTTCGTTTTTTGTCTAACCCTTTACTTTTAACCTATCAGAGATTTGTTTCTAATACACAATGTACGGTTGGGTCCTGGTTTTTTAATCATTCTGACATTCTCTGTCTTTTAATTGGTGTAACTTGACCATTCACATTTAAAGTGATTATTCATAGATATTCATTAATATCGGCCATGTTTGTTACTGTTTTCTATTTGTTGCCAGAAACTTTTTTCTGCCTCTTTGATTTTAATTTAGCATTTTTATGTAATTCCATTTTTATCTCCTACTTAGTGTATCAATTATACTTCTTTAAAAGAAGTTATTGGTGGTTGTCATAGAGTTTACAATATACATTTTAAACTAATTTAAGTCCACCTTCAAATATAATACCATAGCACTCTGTGTGTAACATAGGTATTTCATAGCAGAATATTCCCAATTCCTCCCTCTCATTTCTTGTGACATTCATTTCACTTATCCATATGCTATAATCATTTAATGCAACGTTACTACTTGCTATTGATTGAGATATGTCCCCCTAAAATTCACATGTTGAGGTTCTAACCCCCAGGGTGACTGTATTTGGGGATAAGGTCTATGAGGAAGCAATTCAGGCTAAATCAATAAAGGCCATAAGGATGGGTTTTTGATCTGATAGGGCTGAAGTTCTTATAAGAAGAAACTCCAGAAAGTCCCTCTTTCTTCTCCACACACATTCACCAAGGACAGGTCATGTGAGGACAAAGTGGTGCCTGCAGGACAGGATGAGAGACCCTACCAGAAACAGAGTCAGGGGAACTTTGATCTTGGGCTTTCAAGTCTCCAGAACTGTGATAAAGTAAATTTCTGTTGTTTAAGTTATCCAGTTTGTAGTATTTTGTAATGTAGCCCGGGCAAATTTTGACACTATTATTCTTCAAATAAACAGTTACTTTTAGATCATTTAAAAATAAGAAAAATAAAAGATTTTGTCTTCATTTATCTTCTCTGATGATTTTTTTTCTTTTATAAAAAAGGTAGATCCAAGGTGGGTGGGGTGATTCACTCCTGTAAAGCCAGCACTTCAGGAGGCTGGGGCGGGAAGATTGCTTGAGGCTAAGATTTAGAGTCTAGCCTGGGCAAGGCAGCGAGACCTTTCTCTACAAACACACAACAAAAATTATATAGGTATGGTGGTAAACGCCTGTAGTTTACTTTGAAAACTTAGTTCTCTGATGGGTCCATGAAAATTCATTGATTTTCAGTTTTTCCAGCTTTTTATTGTTGCTGTAAGGATGAGAATGATGATTTCCAAGCTCTTTTATGTGTCAGAGCTAAAGTTGGAAGTTTATGGTATTTTTCCTATCATAGAATTTTTTTTTATACGTTCTCTTTTTTTTTTTTACAGACCACAAATACAAATTTTGAAAGGAGGAAACCAACAAATGTCATTCGCCAGTGGAGTTTCTGATCCTTTGGAGAGGAGATGACATTTATTTCATTTGTTATGGCAATCTTGTGCCAAGGAATTGGATATTCCCAGTCAACAGAAGAGAACTTTGGGGCTTAGCAAGGTTGGGTCACCAGCTCAATGTCACCTTGCCTGTGGGTGACAAAGCTAGGATTTAAACCTGACTTTCTTGGCTTCAATGCCAGGGATATCTCCATGAATCTAAGCCACTAGCCCCTCTTGATAATGAGAGAAGAGATAGTCAAAAGCTGGTTAGGCAGAGAGAGAGGATCTCGAGGAGATTTGACACCTGTGAAAACACCCCCTGTAAAGGACTTTTTGCTGCTTAAATGCAGGCACAGTAACTTAACTAAATGTCCTAACTTGACCTTGGCTTATTATCATTAACATAGCATTAACATTGAGGTTTTACCCCCTTAAATGGGCTTTTCTGTGGTACTTATGGGTAATATTAAAGATGGAGTAACTTTGGTCAAAGACCCACATACACAATAAAAATTGGGTCTTAAAAAGTAAAGGGCAGATGAGATATAAATTTTAAAAATACCACCCAAAAGATAAGATAAAAACCCCAAAAAATCCTCCTAACACTGGGTTACCCATTTTGGGCCCCCTCTCTTCTCTGGAGAGCTTTATTGCTTAATAAACTCTGTCTTTCACTCATCCTTTTGGTGTCCACGTTCCTTCATCTCCTTGGTCATAAAACAAAAACCCAAGGTTGCTGGTTTAAGCTGACAGTAGAATTCAAAACTCCTACAACAACATCTTGGTAGAGAGGCTACTGAACTAATAAAAATGGTGGTCTTTCCAGTTGTCCCTCACATCCATCCCAGTAGCTCATGCCTTGGGGATTTTCAGCATCAGTTTTGAGACTGAGCCAAGACTTCCAAAGACATTGGTTTTATTCCCTAGAGTGGAAATCAACAAACTTTCTATAAAGAATATGTAACAAATATTTTCGGCATGGTAGGTCATGTGGTCTCAGTAGCAACTTACTCAGCTCCACTGTTAAGTAACAAAAGCATAGGGAACATGCAAAGGGGTGGGCATGGCTGTGTTTTGATAAAACTTTATTTATAGACACTGACATTTGAATTTCATTTAACTTCCATTCATCACAAAATAATATTCTGCTTTTGATTTTTCTCTGATTTTTGAACCTGGATTAGCTCAACAGGTGTACAAGAACGAGAATTTGACTGTAGGCTGCCGCAGCCCCTTCCCTGCCCTAAACCTCATGACATCCATCCCAGGCTTAGAATAAGGGCTCAGGGCTACAGCCGAGAGGGTGACTTGAGCTTTGAAAGTATTGAATACAATAGTGCGGTGAAATAATAATGACAAGAGTCCCAGATACTGATGAGACAGCATTGCACCAAGTATTTTAACCTATTATCTCCCTCCAGACTCTCCTTAGAAGGAGTTGTTACCAAATGCCCGTTTAACTGAGGAGGAATCCGGGGCTCTGAGAATCACGTTCTAGGTGGCAACACGCGGATTCTGCATGGCTGGCACTGTTTGAGTGGCTCACATCAGTGTCAGTACAGGTGATGGGTGAGGGAATGTGGGAACGTTGTGGTGCGTGAAATCTGAAATCTGGTACAGGTTCTCTGTCACACGGGAAAAGAATGGACATCAAGTCTTTGCTCAGGATGCAGAAGTGGGGTGCTCCTGTTTTTCGGATTCCCTGGAGCCGTTTTTGCTCTTCCTGGTGACTCCAGGCCTGCATGGACCACGCCTTTCCTCATATGTAAGACAAGCTGTGTTCTGTGAATCTTGGCACCCACTTGGTTGGGTCAGTCATATGTTCGTGTGGGAAGCAAATTTCCAGGCCTCAGGGCACCACTGTGAGCTATGCCATCCTGTGTCTTGTTTTTGCTAAGTGACTGCTAAGTCACCCCAGCTAGAGAATGGGTAATTTAACATGGAATATAATTTAGCGGAGGCGTGCATCCTGGCGCCTTAGCCCGGGTACAAGCTCCCTGCTTCTGTACCAGGCTCTTTGCACGTTAAAGTAATTGCAGAAAGTTATGAGGACGACAGGAAAGTTTACTCTTCCTCTTTACGGGGAAAACAAATGTGTTTTTCTGCAGACGCTGCCAAGGCTCGGTTTTAATGATCTCGCAGATGGAGCCGGCACATGTGAGCCTGCGGGCACAGCCGTCTGCTTTCTCCAGCCTGGGGGGCGTGTGCCGGCAACCACGACACAGCTTGGGCTGAGCAGCGTCTCTCTTGCAACTTGATGTCACTTGAGAGGGGACGTGGGGCCTGTTGGGAGACTAGGGTGAGAAGGAGGCCAGAGGGTGGGCGCTTGGCAAAGCTGACCATTCCCTCACTGTGTCACTGGCACTGGGGCTGGGGTCCCTCAGATGTGACTGACTCCTGCTGGAGTGGGGACCCCTGCGTGGCCTGTGACTTGGGTGCCATCGGCAAAGCAGAGCCACTGCTGTCCCCTAGCGCGCTATTAACCACATACTCCATCAACAAACCACGAAACAGCAGAGAGAGAGTTGGGATTTGCTCTGGAAATTCACATGGCCATGAGGGTTTTAACTACTTTGCTTGTATGTGCAATTGTTCTTTTCATTAAAGAACTCAGGCAAATTTCTTCATGGACCCACCTTCAGCTTTAATTATTTAGGGGAAACAAAGGCCAGAGGCAATGCATGCTTGCCATTCCAGCACCTTGGGAGAACAATGTTGGAAGATTCCTTGAGGCCAGGAATTTGAGACCAGCCTGGGCAACATAGTGAGACCTTGTCTCTACAAAAAAAAAAAAAAAATTAACTGGACGTGATGGTGGGTGCCTGTAGTTCCAGCTACTCGGGAAGTTAAGGCAGGAGGATTGCTAGCCTAGAAGGTTGAGGTTGCAGTGAACTGTGCTCACTATGATTGTGCCACTGCACGCCAGCCTGGGCAGCAGAGCAAGACCCTGTTGCTTAAAATAACAACAACAATAATAATAATTGTTTAGGAGAACAGAAAGCAGACATTTAAACAAGTTCAGGTCTGAGTTTATGAAAAAATACACTACGCAAAGTTGTATTCTTTTCCAGTCAAAGTCAAGGTGACAGTAAGGCTATGTTTCTTACTGTCTGTAAGGGGAGAGTCTGTTTTCTTGCCTTGTCCAGTTTTCAGAGGTCACCTGCTTTCGTTGGCTTTCAGCCCTGCCCTCTGTATTTTTTTTTTTTTTTGCATTTCTTTTTTTTTATTATAAAGAAGTGGGGTACAATTCAGGGTTAGGTATACAAACGTTGATTTTGCAGTTCCCCTTGTTGATGAGGTATGCCCCTTCCTCCCCTAGCAGTTTCCCTCAACTGCCAATCCCACACCCCTCCCCTGACAGTTTCCTACTACGGCCAATCCCCTTCTTATAGTATTATAATTGTTCAAGGTCCGCTTATGAATGAGAACATACAGTACTCTGTTCTTTGTTTCTGTGATAGATCACTGAGTATGATCGACTCCAAATTCATCCAAGTTGCTTTAAAGTCAGCAGTGCAGCATCCTCAAAGCTCTCTCTGACTCTGACTGTCCTGCCTCTCTCTTTCTCTTGCAAGGACCCTGGGACCACCTGCATTATTCAAAATAATCCAGGATAATCTCCCCATCTCAAGATCTTTTAACTTGATCACATCTCAAAATCTCTTTTGCCACATAAGGTAACATATTCACAGATTTTGTGGATTAGGACGTGGACATCTTTGGGAGACCATTATTCTGTCTTCCACGAAAGTGTTTTACATTACATTTTTCTTCACTGGGGAGCTAAGGACACTTCGTAGGAGGAGGGACCTAGGTAATGGGTGGAGTCACAAAGCCAAATCATGTGATGAAGAACTTTTTGGCTGCAAGTAACAGAAACCCACTTAAGTTACTTAAGCAAAAGAAGAGCTTTGTTTTTCTGAGATCTCAAGACCGGGAGGCAAAGTCAGACCCCATGAAGGCTCTGAACCAGGAATCAGAATGATTCAATTCCATGAACCAGGGAAGCTTCTCCCTGGGAGCCATGTGTCTGCCATTTTTGTCTTGCCTCCATCATCTTTTCTCTGGAGACTGGTTCTATTAATTAGCTCAGGCACTGTCACAAAGCACCACAGATTCTGTGGCTGAAACAACAGACATTTACTTTCTTTGAGTCAGGTTTGCTCTCTGTCACCCAGACTGGAGTGCTGTGGCACAATTATTGCTTACTGCAGCCTTGACCTCTTTGGTTCAAATGATCCTCCTGTGTCAGCAGCCTGACCAGCTGGGACTACAGGTACATGCCACCATGCCTGGCTAATTTTTATTTATTTTTTGTATAAATGGGACTCTTGCTATGCTGCCCAGGCTGGTCTCGAACTCTTGGTCTTAAGGGATCTTTTCGCCTTGGCCTCCAAAGTGCTGGGATTACAGGTGTGAGCCACTGTGCCAGGTCTCAACAGAGATTTGTTTTCTTACAGTCTGGAGGCTAGAAGTCTGAGATCAGGGTGTTGGCAGGGTTGGTTTCTCCTGAGGCCTCTCTCCTTGGCTTGCAGATGGCCGTCTTGTCATTGTGTCTTTCATAGCTGTCCCTCTGCATGTGTGCCTGTGTCCAGATTTCCTCTTCTCGTATGGGCACCAATCATAGTGGATTTGGGTTCACCTGTATGAACTTATTTTAACTTAATTACATCTGTAAAGACGCTATCTGCTAATGTAGTCACATTCTCAGAGTTGGGGCTCCAACATAGGAATTTGAGGGGACACAAGTCAACCCCTCATGAGCTCCTGACCACTCCATGGATCCTGCTTATACACATCTTCAGGCAGCCAGGAGAGACCTTTAGACCTGTGAACACCACATCCACATTCCTTGGGAAGAAAATCCAATGGTCTGACATGGGCAAGTCAATCAGCTTCATGCTAGTCAATGCTGGCCAAAAAGATAAGAGTCCTGCTGTGTGCCAGTCAGGGAAGGCCACGTGCTGTGACCAACATAGCTTACATCTTAGAGGGTGAACATGATCACAGTCATTCAAGACCCAGCCCAGTGTGAGGTGGTAGGGGTGCGCTCCATGCAGCCATTTAGGGATCCAGGGCCTCACAGTAACTCTATGAAGAAGCCTGGGAAACTGGACAGGCTTTGTCTGAAAGCACAGCTTTGCTCACCTTAAACTCTACAAGGTCAAGGTCATAAGGAGGATGTGTGATCTTGACTCTGAGGGGCAGAGTCCCCATTGCTGTTTGTAGATGTTTCTCAAAGCGTCTGTTTCCTCTTCAAGCTAATGAACTCCCAAAGGGCATAACCAAATGGCCTACCAAGTGTCTCTGTTAGGGTAACAAGCTGTCCCTGTTTCCCCAGAACTGAGAGGGTCTCTGGGAGGCAGGGCTTTAAGTTTTAAAACTGGGACAGTCCCAGGCAAACCAAAGTGAATTGTTCATACTACTGTTTGTTCAAATACATATTTCCAATAACTGAAAAAGCTCCTATTCAACAGCCAGGAATTAAGAAGAAGCCGAGAGAACTCTATGCACAACCACATTCACTGACCAACTGACTGTGCTTGCTTTACAAATCTCATTGATCAAACTCTTTGCTTAACTTCTGGCCTGAGGGCTGAAGTCAGTCTGAGACTCACGGGGCTGGGCACTTGCACAGGGCTTTAAAAAAATGTGAATAGGTCTTATTGCTGAGAAATTTCCATTGGAAATGCAGGCATCTAACTTCTATGGAAAAATCAAGAGATCTGACAGCGCTTGACCGTGTTTCCATGTGGCAACCGATGTCTGGAACCAAGCAGAGGGTTCCCACTTCAGATGGGTCCCGAGCTCCCCAGTATCACACACGTGCCATTGTTGGCCGTTTTATGCCCGGTCTACTCACTGTGACGTCACCAGCCTGGCTGTTGAGGCAGTTGGGTTTGCAAATGATGGGGTTTTGTTTCTTAACTTTGACCCAGTCAACCTTGGAAGAAGAAATCTCAGTCTTGATTTCTTCTCAGGAAGCATGGCTCTCTTCAGGGTACTTGCGAACCTCAACCCCCTTAGGATCTGCTTTGCTTTTATGAGGAGAAGGAGGTCAGGAGAAAGACAGCCAGTTGAACAAAGGTTTAAAACCACTTTTCCCGAGTGCTGCAGAGTCTATCAAGCCCATGGCTTGCTTCTGCCAGCGTCCAACACGAGGCCTACGCTGGGCAGCCTCAGCCCATCACTCACTTGCCATTTTTCTTAGCTGCGAGGGCCCCGCTGCCTTTGGGTCTTGTCCTGGAGAGTTAGAAGTTTCCTTTTTTTGAGTTGGAGTCTCACTCTGTGGCCCAGACTGGAGTGCAGTGGCACACTCATGGCCACTGCAGCCTCAACCTGCTGGGCTCAGGCGATCCTTCTTTCTCAGCCTTCCAAGTAGTTGAAACTATAGGTGCATGCCACCACACCCAGCTAATTTTTTGATTTATTGTAGAGACAAAGTGTCACCAAGTTGTCCAGGCTGATCTCGAACCCCTGGGCTCACACAATCCTTTTGCCTCCACCTCCCAAAATGTTGGATGACAGGCATGAGCCACCATGCCCAACTCAGAAGGTTCTATGTATCAGCCAGAAGGGAGGCTGAAGGGTTGATGCTTGCTTTGAAAGCAGGGCCTGGGGTTTAGATTATGTGTTTGGTCTCACAATGGACATGCTTTCCACCCCCAATCGAGAGCAAGAGGAAAAAGGGCAGATGGTGGTGAAAAATATCAGAGAAAGACTAGGCAAATACTGTATAGTTTATCTCTAAGATGTGAACTGAGGCCTTCTGTGAGTACCCAAAGATGCTGCAACTTCTCCTGACTTTACTGAGTCGGGGGTGGGGTGCAAAGTGGCCAGGGTCTCTTAATCAGTGGAATCAAGAGTGGGTTTGCCTAATATTTGTTTGCTGAACAAATGTTTGTTGAGTGTCTACCAGATGTCGGCACCATGGGAGGCTCAGGGCTACTATGGCATCCGGGGCAGGTCCTCTTCCCAGCAGACCTGGATGGGGATTGGGACATGTCCCAGGAGGCATCGCTAAGAGCAGGGGAGCAGAGCAGGAAGGATTTCAAGCAGGGGGTGACTCTAGTCCCTTGGGGGGGCCCTGGAGCACACCTTATTCCCCAGCTGTCCTGACTGCAGGTGGAGATTCTGGGCTTGGCTGCTTCACCGGCAGGTCACTGACAGTGGGCACAGGCCAGGGCACCGTACAACGCCCACAGGACACCCTTCTGAAGGTCACAGATTTGGACGTCTTTGGCAAAGCTTGAAACACTGAGGGAGAGGCACACAGAGGTGGGAAAGGGACCCAAGGGTGACTCCATGGGGTACCCATGTGTCCCCAGCAACTGCAAGTAAAAAAAGGCATGGCCCCCCTACTATGACAGAATGCCACAGATGGCCACTGAAGCAACAGAAACGCAATTCTCGCAGTTTAGGAGGCTGGGAAGTCCCAGATAAGGGAGGCAGCAGATCTCATGGCTGGAAGGGCTCGCTTCCTGGTTTCCAGACAGCCATTTTCTTCCTGTGTCTTCATGGAAAGAGTGAGGGAGCTCTCCAGGGTCTCTCGCTCTCTTTCTTTTTTTTGAGTTGGAGTCTCCTTCCATTGCCCAGGCTGGAGTGCAGTGGCACAGTTATGGCCACCCCAGCATCAACTTGCTGGGTTCTAGCAATCCTTTCACCTCAACCTTCCACGTATCTGGAACTATATGTGTGCCCTACCACACCCGGCCAATTTTTTGATTTATTGTAGAGACGAAGTCTCACCATGTTGCCCAGGTTGGTCTTGAACCTGTGGGCTCAGGCAATCCTCTCACCTTGGCCTCTCAAGGTGCTGGAATTACAGGCTTGAGCCACTGTGCCTGGACGGGGTCTCTTTTATAAGGGCACTAATCCCACGGTCCACTCTCATGACTTAATCACCTCCTTTAAGCCCCATCTTTTAATACCATCACATTGGGAGCTAAGATCAGGGAGTCACAGGCATTCAGTCTATAGCATTCTACCCTGGACCCCCAAACTCATGTCCTTCTCACATGCAAAATACATTTATTTCACCCAATAACTCCAAAAGTCTTAACTCATCCCATATCAACCCAAAAGTCTAAAGCCCAAAGTCTCATCATAATATATAACATAATATACATAACATAATGTATAAATATCATATACATCAGACCTGGGTGAGTTTCAAGGTATGAATCGTTCTGAGCAAAAGTCCTCTCCAGCTGTGAGCTTACAGAACCAAAGTTATGTGTTTCCAAAAAACAACAGTGGGACAGGCATGGGATATACATTTCCCTTCCAAAAGAAGTAAAAAGAAATAGGAGATAGGGAAGGGGTGATGGGTTCTGATCAAGTCCAAGACCTAGCAAGTCAGGCTCCAAAAGAGCTTAAGCCTCAAGGATGACGTCCTTTGTCTTGATGCTCTGCCCTCTGGGTTCATTGGAGTGGCAACATCACCCTCCCCCAGGTTGGCAGGGTGCTGCCCTTGCTGGGCTTTCAGCAGTGGCCCTATACATGCTGAGACTGTCAGGGTGGGGGGATTCTGCTGGGCCCTTTTTGGCATTGAGATGGAGGCAGCCCTTCTCCTGGGCTGTGCCCTCTGGGTCTGTAATGGGAGTGGCACCCCTGGTGGTCTCTGAATCACCTTTGAGGTCCTTCTTCCCTTGTCTTAAAAGAAGGTGCATGTTCACACTCAAATAGGTCTATGGTCTGGTCTTGTAGGGTCTAAGAAATCCTGCTGTCTTAACTTGGTCCTGTTTTCTCTTTCACTTTGGTCCCAGATGGCAGTGCCGTTGCTGGTGTCATCTCATTTTCATCCCTGGCTTTTGTTGAAGTGGTTATTTAGGTCCATAGTTTATATCCATATTAATCTCATATCAAATGATCACTTGGTCACATGCTTAGTGTTTGCTTTTAAGCAAACAATCTCGTGGTTTTTTTGTTTTTGTTTTTTACAATAGGGATGGCTTGAGAATTTTCCAAGCCTTTAGCTCTGGTTCCTTTTGCCTAACCGTTCTTTCTTCAGATCATTTCTCCCTTCTCACATTTTACTATAAGCAGTCAGGAGAAATCAAGTCACCCTTCCAACAATTAGAAATTTTCTGAGCTAAATATCCAATTTCATCATGCACAAGTGCTAACTTCCATAAACACTAGAACACAAGCTAATTCAGTCATATTTTTTTGGCCACTGTATAATAAGACTTGTCTTTCCTCTAGTTTTCAGTAACATGGTCCTCATTTGACACCTCATCAGAATGACTTTTGCCATCCACATCTCTATCAACATTTTGTTCACGATTACTTAGGTATTCTCTAAGAAGATGGACGTTGTCTCTACAGCACTCCTCTTAACAGAATCACCTTCATGACTTCTTGGCTCCACTTTGTTAGGGCTTGATCCCGTGCTTCCATTCTGATATTGATGACTGCCACACCCACATGTCATTTGTGGTCTTTGTCTTCCTTTCTGCTCAACAGTTGGCAAGATGGCCAGTGTAGTTCCACACATTATGTCTCAGTTCAAGGTGGGAAGAAGTCAGAAGTCAGAGGGCAAGAGGCTTTCTCTAGCAAGACCTTCACATTTTATTCTGTGAAGTTCACCCCTGACTTCCCACTCAGGTTCTGTAGACTTCCCTACATCTCCTTCACCAGAACTGGGCCAAATGCCAATTTTTAGTACAATCATTGGTCAATACAAGTGAGACATTCATGACTGGTTTAGGGTGACTTTAATTTATCTTCGAAACTGAATATGGGTCCACCCTCCTGAGCAGGGACAGAGTGGTGCAGGATCAGTGGGAGAGATGGTGATGTATTAGGAAGGCTGGGTCACTCTGTAGTAAGAAGAAGCCCTAAAGTCTCTGGGCTTAGGACAACAAAGATGGACTTTTTGTTCAATTGAAATTGTCCATATATACTTCATAAAATTAATCAAGCAAGAAGGGAGGGAGAAAAACAAAAATAAACCAAGCTTGCAGCACATTCAGTGTTCATAATCAGAATAGCTTGCTCATAGTTGCTTGGTGCCTATACCCTCAGAATCACACAGACCATGTCGCAAGATAACAGTTCCACTTAACTGCTCTATGCATTACAACTTACATTGTGAACATAAATTTCTTCCTTTGAAATGTTCTCTCAGGTCCTGCGTACCAGAAGCTGACTCATAAGAGAATGCAGTTATCACCTCCTGATGCTTTTATCCCTCTTGCCCCGACCGGTCAATAACCTCAATTTTCCAGCCTCTCACTTTCCCACAATTCCTTAGAAAACCCCAGAGCTCCTCAGGGAGATGGATTTGAAGATCTCTTCGTATCTCCTTACTCAACTGCTCTGTGATCATTAAACCCTTTCTTTTCTGCAAACCTCGCTGTCTCAGTGTATTGGTCTGTCACTGCACAGTGCACAGTGGGTATAGGAACTTGTTGGTCCTGAAACAGCATGAGACCATCCGTGTCCCATGTGGCAATCTAATCAATGGATTAGAGTCCACTGGGTGGGACTCTAATTCATGCTATGGTTCTCCCTTCTCTGGGACTCAGATGAATAGGATAACTGTGGCAGACGAAAGGAGAAAATAAGACTGACTTTTAAAGCTTCCACCCAGAGGAGACACCATGACTGTTGCTCACCTTGGGGAGACAAGTCACATGGCCACACTTAGCTGGAAACTTGTGCAAGGAGGGAGAGTGAGGCAGAATACTTGTGAGCAGCCCTGAGAGCTCCCACTAGGGACCACAGAGCGTGTTTGCCACAGCTGGGGTTGTTATGATCCTAATTAGCAACCTGGGGATCACAGATAAGCTTGATGCTAATTTGACCCTCTGCTTTGGCATGCTCAAGAAGTTTCCCACACAGGACACGTGTGGCTTCTGTTAGCCCTGGTGTCTGATGCCTGCATGCACTGTCGTTCATGTCCTGTGATCTTCCCCGGTCCCTTAACTGTGACTTTGGCAGCCCCCTGGATCTTTGCATATCTTCAGTGCCCAGAGAACGAGACCCCACATGATGGGTTGACTTGTGTTTCTTCCCAAATTCATATGTTGAAGTCCTCACCGGCAGTACCTCAGAAGATGACCTTATTTGGAAAGAAAGTCATGCCTATATAATTAATTAAAATGAGGTCCCCAGGTGGTCCCTAATCCAGTAGGTGACTGTCCTTATAAAAAGAAGAAATCTGAAAACAGACAAGTATATAAGGAGAAAGCCATTTGAGTATGAAGATGGCCGCCTACAAGCCATGAAGAGAGGCCTGGGACAGATCCTCTCCTCACAGCCCTCAGAAAAAACTTACTCTGCCAACTTTCTGGTTTCTGGCCTCTAAATTTCTATTGTTTAAACCCCCCAGGTTGTGGTACTTTGTTATGGCAGCCCTGGAAAACTAACGCATCCCCCAAGTGAAGGAACAATCTGGGTGGGAGAGAAGCCCTCCAAGGGGCCCTTCCTGCCTTTGCCTGTAGAATTCAGACTCTGTGTTGGGCGGCAAATGCCACCTCATCACATTACATTTCAAGTCATGTCAGTACTTTGCCAGTTCGCCCTTCCTCACGGCTGTGTAGAGCCCTGCCTATCTCAGTCTCCTGTGTTGCCTGTAGCTTGATTTGCTTTACTCACATGTATTTAGCTTATTTCATTTAATGTTTGGATCAGTGGACTATCAATATGCTATTTTCTGCCCACATTTCTAATCCTAGTCTCTCTGTTGTTGTTTTTTTCTCCTTTCACCTCACTATTGTCAGAAATGTTCCTGATTCAATGGCATGTGTGGATTTAATTAACATGTTACTTTTAAGGAGTGGGTTTTGTTGGTGGGGGTAAGGTGAGGGTGGGGCAGAAGGGAAGATGGAGATGTGTCAGTCAGGTAGACTGGGTTACGCCGCTGTAACAAACAATCTCAAGGCTTTAACAGCTTTATGACATATTGTTAAAATGTCGCACTCCTTGATGACCTCATAAATATGTTTTGCACGATACCAAAGAATGAAAATCTCACTTGGAGTGAGAGTTCCACATTGCCAACTCATGCTACTCTTCACCTCACACCGTGGACTTGGGTACTACTGCAGCTGCAGTTACTGAAGAAGAGGAAACATCTCATGAACAGCGTGTGCAGAGAAGAGTTTTCTCTCTGGCTGAGCTTGGAGCATGCACCCGTCCCTGAACTGCACATCACAGAGGAGCGATGCCTGTGTCCCGTGGCTCCTGCCTTCTTTAACCAACATGGGACACGTGTGGCTTCTGTTAGCACTGGTATCTGTGACCTGTGTGCACTCATGTCTTGTGCTCTTCCCTGACCCCTTAAAGGCATGAAAGGAGTGAGGAGGACAGCATCCAAGTGGCCTGGGCAAGCCCAGAGCAGAATTGTTACTTCTTGAGAGTGTCCTTTGACAACAAAAGAATGGGTAATAAAGATGAATTTGAGGGCAACGGGACTTGTTATGGTAAATTATTGGAAGTAATCAGATGAAGAAAGCTACTATTTTAAAAGCTGTTTAATGGTATTGGCTAAGGAAATCTCTGCCCTCCCCTGGCTTTTCTCTAACGATGGCTCTCCTATAATTGGCACTCAGTATTTGTATAACATTTATTATGGAGATTTTATGATTATAACAGTAATATAGGTTCACTGGAAAAAATAGAGAAAAGCACACAAAAGAAGAAAAGTTAATCTCACTGCCTGAAGGTGACCTCTGTAAACATTTTGCTTTATTTCTTTTTTCATTTTTTCCTATGTATTTTGTAAGTTAGCATCATACCTGCCTACTGCTTAAGCCTGAATTTTTCCATTTAGCATCATATCAAAAATACCTTTCTTTTTACTGCTCCTTAATAACATGATTTTAAAAGGCTACATAAGATTATTCTGTGGATGTACCCAAGTGTATACATACTTAAGCCCTTATTGTTGGACGCTTTTAAATTTTATATTTTTGCTATTATAAACATCAGCATTGGGAACTACATCTTTTGCATGTTTCCAGTTAAAAGTAACCACCCATTTAAAATTTTGAATTTTGGGCTTTGTTCTCCTCAAAGAAATTTACTTTCTTACTTCTCCTCTTTGGTCGCTAGGAATGAATGAGTTGAATGTAGCCACGAATATATGCATGTGAAAGTCACAACAGCAGCAACTTCTTATGTTTTAAACACTTTGAATGCATTAACTCACTGGCCATTACTACTACTCTATGAGAGAGATGTTATTATCATCCCCCTTTTATAGATGAGAAACAGGCACAGAGAGACCCAGAGGCATACGTGACAGGACTGGGATTTGAACTGAGATTTGAACCCCGGGGCAGTCTGGCCCAGGAGTGTGTTTCCGACCGCCATGCTCTGCTGCTTCCTGGAAGCATTCCCCAGAGGTGCCATGTCTGCAAGTGATGGGCATCCCGCATGTAGTGAGCTTAAGTTGGAAGTGTAGGAGTCTCTGAGAGCAATTTTGTAAGGCATTGTCCCAGGACAATGGTGGTCTGACAGATCATGGACCTCAAAGGGCCAGCAAAGGAGAGAAGCATAGAGCGCCTCTGTGTGCACAGTCACAGGGCATTCTCCTCTTCCAACTCGCCTGTCCAAAATCAAAGGATGAACACAGAGAGATGGAGTGCAGCAGAAGCGAGAGTTTAATGATGGTCTTGCAAGATTGGGTGTCTGGTGGGCAGGCATACCAAAGCAGGAAGAATTAGCACTTCTATCCCTAAAAGCCAGGTGCCTATCCTGGTTCCTCACTGGAGGAATACTGTAGAAGTCACAGGCTTTTCTATATGATGCCTACGTGACACTTTTTTTTTTTTTTGAGTTGGTGTCTCACTTCGTCACCCGGGCTGGAGTGCAGTGGTATGCTCACGGCCACCCCAGCGTCGATTTGCAGAGCTCAGGTAATCCTTCTGCCTCAGTCTTCCAAGTAGCTGGAACTACAGGTGCATGCTACCACGCCCAGCTCATTTTTGATTTATTGTAGAGATGAGGTCTTGCCAAGTTGCCCGGGCTGGTCTCGAACCCACGGGCTCAGGCAATCCACTCCCTCAGTCCCCCAAAGTGCTGAGATTACAGGTTGAGCCACCAAGCCTGGCCTTACATGACACATTTTGATTGGCTTACAGAATCATTTCATTTGCATGTCCTATTTGCTGATTGGCTTACAGAATCATTCTGAATGGATCCCACCAAAAGTTTAAACATGAAGCCAACCTAAGTAAAAAGCCTGTGAAAAGGACGCACAAGGAAGCAGGAAGTGAATCCACAAAAGAGAAACACAAAGCATTTAGACACCATCATGAGAACTCAAAATAAGCTAGGCTCCAATTTGAAAATAAATCACCATTCTTATTTCTCACAATGGTGAGAATCTTCACCCTCATACCGTCTTCACCACCCTATAAACATCTATATAAGGGGTGATTTACTATGAGAAATTGGTTCATGTGGCTATGGAGGCTGAGAAGTCTCACGATTTGCCACTGTGAGCTGGAGACCCAGGAAAGTCCGTGGGTAATTCCAGTCTGAGTTCAAGGACCTGAGAACTGAGCTTGAGACCTATATCCCAGCTCAAGCAGGCAACTTCCCCCATCTTTTTGTTCTACTTAGGTCCTCACCCCACGGGGAGGGTCATCCACCTGACTCATCTTTCAAATGCTGATCTCATGACAGCACAGAGACACCCAGAGTCCTGTGTGATCCAGACACCTGTTATGTTGAGCTGACCGTCAACCATCACACATCTCTCTTCCATCCTCTCAGCAGGCCCCAGGAAGAAGCAGGTTCCCTTTTCAAGATGTGTTAATGTCTGGAATGCCCTGGATTCCCTTTGGGTCACAGGCCACCCCTGGTCCAATCACAGTCACCAGGACTCCAGGAACCATGCCCTACCCGCTGAGTGGGGTATGGGGCAGAGGAGTGCATGTCACCCCCACCCAAACCACGTGAACCTAAGAGGGAGAGGGAGGGTTTTCCACAGACCAGGCAGCTGTCACCAGAGGGAAAATAAATGTGGGGCAAGCAAAACCAGATGTTCTCTGCATCACTAAATGATTTTGAGCAGGGAAGGGAAGCGTTTAATTCGTATTTGGGGCAGATGAATTTTTGACTTGCAAATATTTTCAGATCAGCAGAGTGTGCAGTGGGGCTGAGCCCTGAGGTCAGATGCACTATCATGCTTGACTCATGGTGGGCGCTCAGACATTCTTTTTTTGGTGGTGGTGGTAGGTGGGGATGAACGGGTTCGTCTTTGCCACTCCATCTGTGACTGAGTCATCCATTCACCCTTTCCCTGATCCTTGCCTTTCAGCCTCAGATAATGTTGTAGCTGTGTGGAAACACCCACTTGATAATCATCACCATGACGGATCCAGTACTGGGTGCTGGCGGTTCCCTGGACAGACCCACAATTGAGAAGAGGAAACCTCATGGCTCAGTCTCTGCTGCCTCATGGAACGTTTATTCCCATATTCTTTTTCTCATTTCTTGCAGCCTATGGGACGGGTTGATCTAAAATGCTTACTATGGGGTGGAGAGTGGTGAAATCTTGAGCCTGAGTCTTGAGGGTGTTGCATGTCCCCCGGGGCGATGCCATCGTGGAACCAGCTGTCAAGGGTTTGAAACACTGGAGGTATTTCTCTAGGCATGACCATGCATGGAGTCTGGAGATTCTTGAGCCAAATAGAATCCATGATGTCTTACCTCCCTCACCTCTCAAGCTCACCAGCTCATGGTCCTTTGCTCTGACATTTGCAATGACCTTGGGAGTTGCCATCCCCCCACTACTCTTCATGACTCAGCTATCAGCTGTGGAAGGGATGCAGGCATTTCTGTGGCCAGAGACAATGAATGAATGGATGAATTGCCAGGGTTGGACACAGTGGCCTCCAGACCTCAGTCTAAGGCCTCCCAGGCTGTTGTCTCTGGTGCACAGTGTGGCTCTAAGTGACAGAGAACCACAAACCGAGAGACTCCTTTCTTTTTCCTTGCTTTTTAACCTCTCTAAGAACCTCAAAGAGAAAGTCTTGGATCAGAGCTAACACACTGTGAACGCCTGCTGATGTTTACTCATCTTTGTTTTAACAGAGAGACGTAGGACGCAGTCTCAGAACCTTCAGGTGAGGACACGCAACCAGTGATGAGTTGAGTTCAGAAAATTCTGCTCTACTTATCTCATGGGTATTTTCTCTTTGTGGAAAGTGATGCCTGCTTTTCATTTAAGGATAATAATTTAAAACTTACTTTTAAATACACGTGAGAAATAAAAGCAAGAGTTTATTGAAAGGAAAATGGGAGCATGTGGGGTGGGTGGGAGGGGTCTGTACCACGCAGCCTCCTCTTTGGTTGTTTGTGCCTGGACTGGAACCTGCAGGTGGGGTGGCACCAGCAGGGCAGTATTGCCTGGGAGCTCGTAAGAAACGCAGACTCTAGGGCCCTATGACAGCCCAGCTAATTCAGACCCTGCACTTTAACATGGTCACCAGGTGGTTTGTGTGCAGGTTAAAATTTGAAGTGCCCTGGTGTAACACCATAGAGGTGAAAATCCTGTCTCTTAGCCGGGCTTGGTGGCTCAGCCTGTAATCCCGCACCTTTGGGAGGCTGAGGTGAGTGGATTGCCTGAGCCCGCGGGTTCGAGACCCGCCTGGGCAAGCGAGACCTCATCTCTACAATAAATCAAAAAATTAGCCGGGCGT
>CAUYQG010197921.1:0-15892 GCA_963574415.1 Tarsius wallacei | reverse complement strand
CTACCACACCCGGCTAATTTTTGTTTTATTGTAGAGATGAGGTCTCACCAAGTTGCCCAGGCAGGTCTCGAACCCACGGGCTCAGGCAATCCACTCACCTCGGCCTCCCAAAGTGCTGGGATTACAGGCTGAGCCACCGAGTCCGGCCGAGGAAATACATTCTTATTAGAGAAAATGCCATTCAAAGTTCCAGAAGTGAGAGAGTAAAGCACTTGAGGGGACACCAAACATCCATATGGCCAAAGCAGAAGACCCACCAGAGGGAGAATAGTGTAGCAGGGAAGACGCACACAGTCAGTCCCTGGGGCCATGTAAGACCCACTAAGGGAGGCGACTCCATCCTGGGGCATCGGGAACCACCAAAGTGTTTTAGGCCATGATCCAATCGCGGCAGTATGGAAAGGCAAGAGGCATGGGAGAGGCGAGACTGGGTCCTGTCATTTAAGGAATCTACTTTCTTCTCCAGGCGAGAGCTGGTGGTAAGGGGAGCAGAGCAACGCTAGTGGGGCAGAAGTGGAGCGGGAAGCAGAACCAACTGGACTCCATGTGTGAAAGGGTAGGGGAAAGGGAGGAAGAGGATACGCAGGACCTCCAGGTCTCCGACTTGGAAAGCTGGTGGCTGCCGACGGCATTTGCCGAAATAGGGAGCATGACGAGAGGAGCAAACTGATAGGAATTAAAATGACAGGCATGTGAGTTTGAGACGTCTCCACTGTTTTCCTGCTGCACACAGCCTGTCTCCATGCAACCAGGGGGGAAACCCACCACAAGCTGCTCAGCAACCCTAAAAGGAATAGAGCCTTCCTTTTCCCAAGGTCCGAATGTCATTTCTTGAGACTCTTTAACACACTTGGTCTGGTACTTGCCTCTGGATCCCATCTTGGTTGCCAAGAGGATGGAGGTATGATGATCAGCCAAGGTTGGGTCGGAAATGGAGAGAATCCCAGGATTTACAGTCCCTCTGTCCCCACAATGAAGACGGGAGGGGTGCTGGAACTAAAAACAGCCTTTGTTCACCAGGACGCTCCTGCAGCTGGCCAGGGGATGTCGCCAAGGCCTGAGTGAGCATGTGAACTGCTCCCCTCCTCCTGTCCAGCCCAGATTCGCAGCCATCTCTCTGGTTCCCTATTTCTCCATTCTTCTCTTCCTGCCCCGTGAGACAACGGTGCTGCTAACCCCTGCAGGAAGCCCTGAGTCTCACAAAGAACTTGATGGTGTGTATTTCCCTCCAAAGCTTTTCTTACTGCTGTGCTTCAAGACTATGGACGGTCCCAAGGAATCTCGACGGATGCCCTCACTTTTACCCACCATGTGATTTCTGATACCACTGGCATCAAAGAGGAGGAGTTCTCCATAATTATCCAAAAGAAACTCAACAAAGTCAGGAGAGCCTTTAAGGTACTGAAATATTTAAAAGATTGGAAAGGATCCTAATTTGTTCATTCCTTCATTCAATCACTTGTTCCTTCAACAAACTTTTATTCAGCATTCACTACATGCCAGGCACTAGAGAGGCACATAAGCAGGGCATAGGCCCCTCCAAGTCCAAATGCCATCAAACTTTATTTCTCCCACTCTCTTTCTAGGGAGAAAAATTATAAATAATCAATAAAAGATTTAAGTCAATATGATGAATGGACTTTATAATTATCCCATTATACGTGAACAGAATGCTGCTGAGGCCGGGATGAATGGTGATATTTCAAATCAGTGGGCGAGCCTCTCCTGGCTGCTCCTGGCTGAAATACCTGCCCCCAACAACCCACTCACTCCAGCATTCTGCCACAGAGGCCCCTCAAGCGGCCTCAGCAACACTGTGAGGACACATGGAGGCAGCTCAGGCTGGAGCACAGAGTACACAGCCAGCCAGTCAGGCGCACATGCAAACCCCAGCCCTGCCACTCTCCCGCCACTTCCCCCCACTGGCTTGAAGAGGCACAGTCGTCATTTACTAAATTCCACTTTGTCCGAGGAATCTGTCTTTCTGCTCCAGGACCAATGCTGGGGGATGGGAGGGACGGGTTTGGAAGAAGAGGGTCAAAGGATTGTTTAAGAACAAGTGAAAGAAAGGGTGCCCAATATCATTAATCAGGAAAAATGCAAATCAAAATGAGAATGAGGTGGGCAACCTGGCGAGACCTCATCTCTACAATAAATAAAAAATTAGCCGGGTGTGGTAGCGCATGCCTGTAATTCTGGCTACTCGGAAGGCTGAGGCAGAAGGATCGCTGGAGCCCAGTGGGTTGAGGCTGTGGTGGCCGGAAGCGGCCACTGCACTCCAGTCTGGGCGACAGAGTGAGACTCCAACTGAAAAAAAAAAAAGAAAGAAAATACAGAAGGTGCCAAAAAGATGCATACACATATTAAGAAAGGAAAAAACTATATTAAAATTGTAATATTCAATATATACTGATAACAAAAGATGAATACAAGTCACATTCAACTCCTGCAATGTAAGAGGTGCTCAAAGTGGTGACCATTAGTGTCCAGACACTTCTGATTATGGCAAACTACTGCAGGACTTGCTGTGCAAGGCCTCCCGGATCTTCCCTTGCACACACACAGGACCACGCGTCTCAAACTTACCAGGAAGGCGTGCACTTGTCAGGCATGTGGGAGGTCCTGTGGCCCACTCACGCCTCCATTGTGGTTGTACTTCCACAACGTTCTCAAATTTCTAATACCACTTCAAAATGGTCTCATGCTCCTCAAACAACTGTGCTTCCATCTTTTTCTTTGACTGTCCTGCCTGTCGCATGGTGACAGTAGCATTCATTTGATTAATACCATCTTTGGAGTGAACGTCATCCTACACATTGCTACTGTAATCCAATTCAACTTCGCAAAGTAATACATAGATAACATATCTTAAAATGTGTATACACTTTTTTGGCGCTGCCGGTATTTGTCAGCCAGTGTGGTGGCTCAAGCCTCTAATCCCAGCACTTTGTGGGGGCCGAGGCAGAAGAATTGCTTGAGCCCAGGAGTTCAAGACAAGCCTAGGCAACATAGTGAGACCTCATCTCTACAAAATATTTAAACATTTTTAAAAAATTAGCTGGGCATGGGTAACGCGCACCTGTGGTCCCAGTTACTCAGAGGCTGAGGTGGAAGAATCACCTGAATCCAGAAGTTTGAGGCTGCAGTAAGCCATGATCATGCCACTGCACTCTAGCTTGAGTGACTGAGTGAGACCCTGACTCAAATTTTTTTTTAAAAAGTCAATTCAGGATCACCATTAAGTAGACAGACTGAAGCCTATGAACTTCTTTTAAGGGATCAGAGTAGGAAAAGAATTAAGAATTCACCTTAGAACTTGGGACAACATACCTTGGCAGAGATGGTCCCACACCAAGAAGAGCCTCTCAGGATGGGCAGACTCATCTCCAGATGGAGCCTCTGGTCGAATTCACTGCTTTTCCTGGGAACCACTAACACCGCCTCTCTTCCATCATAGGGCTCAGACCCCTCTCACACTGGAGTTCACATTTTTGGTTTATTCATTGAGGGAGCAAGATGGAATCACGAACAAAAAATCCTAGAAGACTCGCTACCTCTTGAGATGTGTTGTGATTTTCCTGACATATACTTTTTGCCAACAAAGGTAACCAACCAACCACTCAACTGTACCTCCAAGTCCTAAACTCCTGAGCTTTCCCTCAGTCATACAAACCACTCCTACTCTCCACTCCCCACAATTTCACAAGGGAGATAAGACAACACATTTAAAACAGCCCAAAATATTACTAAAACCTACAGTAGATGCTATACTAACATCCAGTGTTATTTCTCAAGAAGATGTACTATGAAGCCATGATAACTCTTTACATTCTCTAGGCATAATGTCCATATGCAGTTATGTTAACCATCTGACCTTAAACACTTTTAAATCATAACAAATCCCCCAAACCTAGCACACGGAAAATGTAAACGACTAGTTCACTTGAACTATGCAATTTGACTATTGGATTCTTTTTTTTTTTAAAAGATCTCTACTGAAACAGCAGATGCTTCTAACAAGACAGATTCAGAACTCTATACTTTTGAATGCCCAGTGTACCAGACATCTGAGAGGTCGAGAATTTTGGCAACTACTGGTGTACCAACAAACTTAACATCAGTGTATTTATCAACAAAGAAACCTCCTAGCCACTGGATCACAATGCAGGTTGCCTTGCTGTGTGAAAAGAATGAAAAATAAATTTCCATACCAAACCATTTTCACTTTTGACTCTAATTACATTTGCATGTGTCAAGGCATTCACAGGTGGTCCACATCCTTCATAAAAACATTTATGAGTCTAGCCACACTGGCCAGGTACAGTCTCTCATCTGTACATGACAGCTTCAACATGGAGGGGAATCTTGCAGCTGCTTTTTATTCTAAACGTGTAAGACCTGATTCTCAGTGTCTCTATGGCTGGGCCTAGTACCGGTCAGCATGCCCTGGAATACAGCAGGTTTGACTCGCTTAACAGTGAAATCCACAGTACCTGGCAAGATATCAGGGCATGTTTTCATGAGCTTTTTGATAAGGTGATTTGTGTAATTATATACATGTGTATAGTTCTTTGGAATACTTCCCCCAGCTTCTCTGAGTAAACACAGACGACACTGCTGGCCTGGCTGCAGACTTCTGAAATAAAACAAGGGCCTTCTTCCCGTAAAGAAATACAGTCTGGTCCTGCACTAGACCTCTCTGCCCTCTGAAAAGTCAAATCTTGAGAATTCAGTAAATTAGATACTATCTAAATGTTTCTGAAGGAAAAAAAATTATTAATTTTACTCTATGAGCAATGGCTATCATAACTGAGCACTAATAACTCCTGTATAATCCCCAGACCCCATCTATACTGTGGACCTATCAGCCATTTTTTTTTTTTTTTAGAAAGAAGATGTATTGAGAGCACAGAAAAGTTCCCACAATGAGAGAGGACCCGAGGGGGTTCCCTCCGCCAAATTTTATACATGTGCTTAGGGATTACATAATTTGCCTAAACTCACATTGCTAAGAGGAAGCAGTACTAAGAATTGAGGCCATATCTCACCATTACTTTATCTTGGCAATGGTCCATGGGCAGAAAACATATCCCATGTGTACATAAATGAAGATCCAACAGCCCACTCTCTCTATAGTAAGGGGGGTGGAAAGGGTGGGGCCTGTTCCCAGAACTAGACTCTTGAACAGCATGTATAAAACATTAACATATATTTTGGTGTCTAGAAAATTTTACCATCTACATGCAAGTAAATTGTACCTAGTAAAACCCCACATTGTATCTTTTGTAAAAATTCTATACTGCATCATTTTCTCCAAACAGTCCTTAACTCAAGACCAAATATAAATCACATATGTTTATCATATACTTGGTATTGGCGCATATTCTGACACACCTACCTTCTGCCATGTAATGCTGAATGTAATGTCATGCCAGGAAGAGGAATTGAGAGATGAAGCTGTCTGATCTCACCTCACAACTCAGGTTTAATCAACTGGAAAGCCAAAAAAGCACTAAGCACTGTCGGCACACATATAAATCTCACACACATACCGTCTTTCAAATATACAGATGATTCTGGGATTTATACAAATTCATATGAAAGTATGATTGAACCTATGATAATTTTTAGCATTTCTCTATTTTCTCAAACAGCAAATATTACATGAATAACCATTTTCTGGGAGGTGGGATACCCAACTAACCCAATTTAAGATCCAACATTCAGAAAGTCTGATGAAAATGGCAGTTAGCCAGGGGTCCCACTGGCCTTTTGGTCCAGGAGGGCCCCAAACAAATGACTCTAGAAAAGACAGGAGGCTGGGTGGGGTGGTAAACTAAGGACTCCTATCTTGGTCCTAATCCCAGAGTTGCAGGTAAAAAAAAAAACAAAAAAAGGCTCCGAAGTGATCAAAATATTTTATTTTCAACTTTATCTCCAACTTAAAACTTCATTATAAAACTTGTCAAATAAACATGTCAAAAACACAATTAAAAACAAAGTACAGCTGATATTCAGAAACTGAAGCACTGTGTTCCCAGACTTTTTCATTACCAGGGAAATAATCCTGAAAAATGTCCTTCCTTCCTCCCCTTAGTGAATCTAGTACAGAACACGCTGGGATACCACTTTCTGATGCCAGGGGAAAACCAAAATAAAAAACTACTTGCACACACCAGCACTAATAAAACAAAGTTTCCCTAAAACAATATTTAAAGATTATAGGATGCAAAATGCCAGAGTAAACCAACTTCATGATTGTGTTAACATAAGCTAAGTTACATACACTTCAAATTGCAGTGTAGACTGAACGCTGCACATCTAAATGGCTCATATATAAAATGTGTAATTAAAACCCAAACATACACACTATGTTTATTACATTCCCCTATGCTTAAGATACTGAGAACAATTTAACTTTGAATACAAAAGTTTAGTGAATTTGCTACTATTCCATTACAAGACAACTACTAGAAATATATTAGCTTCACTAGAATTTTAACGGCTTAAGCTATCTTATTCACATTTAGTAAACTAAAAGACAGAAACAACTTTAAACTAATCCCTTAAGTTGTTTTTAGATTCCTTTACAGGGAGCAAAGTTTTGTAAATATAAATGATATACAAAAAAAAAAAAAATACAGCATAAACTGCATGAACTAAAACAGTAGCAAAAGCATGAATTTAAAAAGTCAAAAATATATAAAAATATTGGCCTAAATGGCAAATTTTCAAATACCAATCTGTGTAAAAATGTTTAAATACTGATTTTACTCCAAAAATATATATTTATTCTATTTTTTCTCTTTGCAACAGTTTATAAAGGCAAACAAACACCTGCAATTGAGGTAGCAAAGCCAAATTCACAAACTTTGGATTAAGAAAAACACACTTCCTATGTTTTAACAGCATCTTCTATACAAGAGTAAATGAATTCTAATTGTTTCAAATCTTTTCATTCACATTTATTACTTTACAAAACTTAATTTAAAATACTGAAAATGTTTTTAAAAGAGTCCTGACAATTATCTCACATTAAAAATACTGTACAGAAAAATCTGAAGTCACCATATATTACATAAAACTAAGCTACGTATTTACATTTTCAAACGTAGGTTTAGAAGTTGAGGTTAAGTCAACTGCTACTAATGGTCTCCCTTCAACAGTGTCTGCTAATAGTCTTCCCTTGCTCTTCACATACAGCATTTAATGTAGGCCTGGATGTTACTTTCCAATTAGATAACTAGTACATAAAACATAAATGTATTTTAAATGTAACTATGTTTTCATTTCAGAAAAACCGGAAAAAGAAAAAAATCAAAATTTGAAAAGTAATAAAAAAACCATAAACACCAACAGTATTCTTTACAGTGCATTTATATAATAATAAGACTGTTTTCGATTTTAAGATTTTTAAGGGCTGAAAATTTCCTATTAAAATGTAAATTCAAACTTTTCCTTATGTTAATTATAACTTAATAAAAATAAACATGGCTATATTAAAAGATCCACCACTTGGCTCTATAATCCTGACTCTAAAAGGAAAAAAAAATGTACAGATCCTGTCAGTGCTACAAAAGAAAGTTAGTTTGGGATTTCTTCTCTTGTTTTTGCAAATGGCAGCCTGAATTGTGGGAGCATTTTCAAATATGCCAGAACAGAATTAGTAAATGTATGGAAATATACGGTAGGGTACTCGCTGACAGTACTTTTCCCAAGCCAAGCCGTATTTCTTCTTACAGTGGTGTTCATCTCGAGCTTCTCGGTGGACAAGCAACATGGTGAAATAAATCACATAGAAATAAGGCAGAATGTGATTAAAACCTGTGGACAGTAAAGGCAAATAGTATTATTTTTATTATCAATACACAATATTTTTTCCCACTTTTCCTCAAATTCTCTAAAAATGAACCACAAGATTACTTCATGTTCTCCAATAATGCAGAAAATTTAAACCAGTCCATAAAATCCCACTGGTATGTGGCATAAGGTATTATTTAAATTAAAAGCTATTCGGAGAAGAGTGGTTAATCCATACTGACAATCCATCACAATCAGAACATTTGTCCTCATATTTAATGCAAATTTCTCAATTTCTTGCCCCCTCCCCTCAGTGAAGAAGAAAAACTGCCCTTCTCCACAGCAGGCTGGGACCAGCTACCACAGCTCCCACGAGGTCAGGACATACACGTACAGAGATAAAACAGAATTTCCTTCTGTTCTTCTTAAGAACCAAAGTTTTTCAGAATCTATGCAACTGAGTCATAAAGTAAAAGTTAAATGAATTTCCATATATTCTACTTAGTAAAAAGCTATCAGGCACAGCTGAAAACTTGCTTTTAGAAGTTTAAAGCAAAACTTCAGGCTCTGTGAATTCCCAGTTCCCCCCAGAAACTGGATAAATGAGGCACCGCAGATACAAGAATACAGCACCCAGATCAGGAGGTGCTTCTGCTATGGCCAGCCCCAACCTACCACAGTAACAGCCAAAAGACTCACACCAACCTTGTGCACACCGTTCCAACAAAGGGGACACACATAAACGCACGTGCGCGCACACACACAAACACACGTCTTTCAGGAGGCTGAAGGAAGAGTCATGTGCACTCTTCTGAAATGCTTACCACAAGGGAGGGACCACGCCAAGGCCATGATGAGATCACCCAAATAATTGGGGTGGCGCACAAAGCCCCACCATCCAGAAACTAGAAGATTTTTTCCCGTTGAAGTACGAATAGTTTTTAAATCTATATAAAAATAACAATATATTTTTAATGACCTCTAAACAAAAAGAGATGTAAAATCCTCATATGATATATGATGTCAACACAAATCAACACTTACGTGCAAGCTTTGGATCAGTGGGATTTTTCCGGAATGCATTTTTCTGAGAGTTTGCACATCGGAAGATTACATATCCACAAACTGTAATTTAAAAATTTTTTCTATGTTAATAATTTAGATATACTCTAATACTTAATCACATCTGTAATTTTTCTTAGAAACTATTTCTGTGCTCTGAGGAAATCTCCAAAGCAGAGAATAATCTGATTCTTTCAGTCAATTCAAAAACTCTTAATCCCAGAATATAAAAAGATGGTAACTCTTCTGAAATCTCAATATCACACTATTTTCATCCTCTACTGAGGAATACCTAAAGGCAAAACTAGCAAATATAGTTACATCCATGAAAAAAATAAAAACTAAGACAGTCCACATTACAATAAAACCAATACTAGAGTTCAGTATCATCAAAATTACAGGCTATCTCATCTGTTAGTAATGATACCTACTGGTCATATCACAAACACTTTCTTAGTCAAACACTAGCTTCGAATCAATACCAGCACATCAGCACTTTAAATTTCTGCCGAATCCCACTGCAAGCCTACAAGTTCATTACTTTATTTACATTTCAAAATGTCAAAATCCATAGGCCCTGACAGTATCACTGACATTTAACTATTACATTGTCAGTCCTCAAAAAAAACAGTAAGAAAAAACTCTACATCTTGCAATGCTTTGAATGTGCCCCTCAAAATTCATGAGTTAGAGACTTAATTCCCAATCCAACAGTGTTGAGAGGTGAGACCTTTAAGAGAAAATTAGGTCATGAGGACTCTGCGCTTATGAATAGGTTAATGTCATTATCCCAAAAGTGGGTTTGTTATAAAAGTGAGTTCGGACCTTCTTGCTCTCACCCTCTCTTGCCTTTCCACCTTCTGCCATGGAATGACACAACAGGAATGCCCTCGCCAGATCCTGGTACTATGCTCTTGGACTTCCCAGCCTCCAGGACCATGAGCCAAATAAATTTCTACTCATTACAAATTACTCGGTCTCAGGTATTGTTTGAACAGTACAAAATGGACTAAGACACTCCCCATTTTTAGCTGAACTATAAAGTATACTGTCTTGTGCCAGGCACAATGGCTCACATTTGTAATCCTAGCACTTGGGAGGCAGAAGTAAGAGGACTGCCTGAGCCCAGGGGTTCAAGACCAGCCTGGGCAACTTGATGAGACCTCATCCCTACGATAAACTAAAAAATTAAAATAAAAATAAAATACACACAAACACACGCACACACATACACATACATACATACATATATATGTATGTATGACATGAATAACTAAACCAATGGTGAAACTAAATCTTAATTTTAGCCAATGGTTTGAATTCTTCTCTCACAGATAATAATCAGTGCAGCACAACTAGCTATATTTGAAGTTCGATGCTAATTTTCCCTAGCCAGCCTGTCGTGGAGGTGTTTAATTAACAGCATGATGATGAAAAGATAAAGAAAAATCAGGCTGGGCTCAATGGCTCAGCCTGTAGTCCCAGATCTTGGGGAGGCCGAGGCGAGTGGATTGCCTGAGTCTGCAAGTTCCAGACCCACCCGGGCAACTTGGTGAGACCTCGTCTCTACAATAAATCAAAAATTAGCTGGGTGTGGTAGCACGCGCCTATAGTTCTGACTACTTGGAAGGCTGAGGCGGAAGGCTAGCTGAAGCACAGCAGGTCGACACTGGAGTGGCGGTGAGTGTGCCATAACACTCCAGCCTAGGCGACAGAGTGAGACTCCAACTCAAAAAAAAAAGGATAAAGAAAAATCATCCTGAAGCAAAATTCATGATGAACCCTAATGGGCCTCAGCTGCAGCCAAACTAGACTCTTCACTTTCCCAAACTCACTTCCCACTTCCCCACCAGAGACCCTTGCTGAGTTGTTCCCTGTGCCTGACTTACTCATCTCCCTATCCCACTTTTACTCACTAAATCGCAGATCAAACACCGTATCACCTAAGTCCCTCTTACTAGTGCTCATTCACACACCTCACACCACAGTACGAGTGTCTTATTTCTCTGTTAGAATGTGAGCTCTATGAAGGCAAGACCAGCCTTCCCACTTTTTAAGATGTCTATTGGAAAAAGCAAGCACTAAATAGAAAAGATGAATGGTTACTCAAACAAACTGAACTTATTAAATGTAAAAACAAGATGGTTTGTTTAAAATAATGTTTAGAAAACTACTGAGAATCCAAGTATGAACCATCCTTCTCTTTGCAAGATACAGAATCTTTTTATTACTCATCACAAATTACTTCACAATTGAGGTAATTATGACTATTTACAATGGCATGTTACAAATATGTAGCTAACAGAGCACAAAAGACTCAGTACCTAATATTTAACAAGTTAAACGGAGACTGAAATCAATACTCACGTTTCAGAACAATAATTAGAGAAGCCATTGGCCAAGACACTTCACTGGGATGCTTGACTAAGTAAAAGGCTTGCAAGCTGTAAACAAACGGAACCCACACTAAATCTCCAAAAGCCAGCATGAATCCAAATCCATCATGGATAATGTCCATGGTCGTCAACAATGCTTCCTATAAGGATTAGATGGGGGAAGGGAGAAAGAGTTCCTACTTTTACAATATTCACAAAAAGTACAAGTTTACAAGCAAATGTACATAAGGCTATAGGTGGAGGCTATCACCCCCTTCACAACTTCCCAGGCACTAAGCCAGGGTCTGCATTTAATAATTGAGGTTTCCTTACATCAAAGAGGTTCTAATCCTCAAAAATCATCGAAATATCAACATCAACCTTTCAAAGTTGTTCTGACTGAATACCAAGTGATCTTGCATAGAAGGCCAAAAGTAATATCAGGTGATCTTGCATAGAAGGCAAAAATTACATAAAGACCATCCTGGGGGTGGATGAAGACGGACAGTAAAGCACTGATGACCAAATTAGAGTTTTTCTGGCCGGGCTCGGTGGCTCAGCCTGTAATCCCGCGCCTTGGGAGGCCGAGGTGAGTGAAGTGCCTGAGCCCGCGGGTTTGAGACCCGCTGGGCAACTTGGTGAGACCTCATCTCTACAATAAATCAAAAAAATCAGCCAGGTGTGGTAGCATGCACCTGTAGTTCCAGCTACTTGGAAGGCTGAGGCGGAAGGATCGCCAGAGCCCAGCAGGTCGAGGCTGCAGTGGCCAGGAGCGGCCACTGCACTCCAGTCTGGGCGACAGAGTGAGACTTCCACTCAAAAAAAAAAAGATTTTTTCTTAAATACCTCAGACTCAAAGGGAAGAAGACTTCTCCTAAAATGTCAACAGATTGCCTCAACAGACTGTCATAAAAACTTGTTTTGGAACATCATGATGTCGAACTACCAATTTTGTTTTTAAAATGGAAAGAAAACTCAACCTGGAATTTGGAGATGATTACAAAGATACAGTAAATATGACAAAACAGAAAGCCTTAATGACGTAGCAGTGTATGGGAGAAGCCACGAATTGAAATTTAACTTTATTTAAATTGGTTTTCTCAATGTACCTTCATTCCTGATTTTTTATTCCTTCTAATTAGAGCTCTTCATATTTTGAATCACTTAAAAAAAAAAAAGGAAGTAGCTGTCTCCTTGGATGGACTTAGAGTCTATGATACTAAGTGATCTATCACAGAAACAAAGAACTGACTGTCACATGTTCTCACTCATAAGCAGACCTTAAACAATTATCATTATACTATAAGAAAATGATTGGCAGTAGTGGGAATCTGCAGGGGGGAGGGAAGCCCACTCATCAACAAGGGTACCTGCATAATAAACATTTGTATACCTAACCCTGAATCGTACCCCACCACCTTTAAAATAAAAAATTTTTTTAAAAAATAGCTGCCTCTTGACAACCCAAAAAACACCATTCTATTTTGATGATAACCCACCCATTTTTATGTAATATAATAATTAAGGAATTAATTTGTATTTATATGAACTGGTCATCACTCACAAAAACAAAATCAAGATCCACTGATTTCAAATACTTAGAATATTACTGTCAAATACAGGAGCTGCTGACATACATGGAAGCATCACCAAATGTCTAAAACTTCCCACCTGTCGGTGCTCACTGTCAGCTGAAAGCTTCACATGAACTGGCATCTCATGTCCTCCTCACAAGCCTTGGCTATATTCCCCTTTGAGTAGGGGTGAGGTCACCTGCATTCAAAGGCATCTGACTCCAAGGGCCTCGGCTCTTAAAATTAATTACCTCATTCCACAAAGCATCCACCACATATAGAAGCTGGAAACTGTTAACCAAAATCATGGCCAAGGATGGAACAGCACGCTGCTGTAATTTCATTTCAGCCAAAAGCATCACCAAGTTAATAACCACCTGAAATAAAAAGGGAAAGTATACAATTTCTTTCTATCTTTCTTTCTTTTTTTTTTGGAGTTGGAGTCTCACTCTGTCACCCAGACTGGAGTGCAGTGGCCACTCCCGGCCACTGCAGCCTCGACCTACTGGGCTCCGGTGATCCTTCCGCCTCAGCCTTCCAAGTAGCTGGAACTACAGGCATGCACCACCATGCCCGGCTAATTTTTTTTTTTTTTTTTTTATTTTAGAGATGAGGTGTTGTCAACTTGCCCAGGTGGGTCTCGAACCCGCGGGCTCAGGCAATCCACTCACCTCAGCCTCCCTCCCAAAGTACGGGATTACAGGCTGAGCCACCAAGCTCAGCTACAATTTCAAAGTACCTCCCCAGAGATCTTAGCACTAAAAAGGGAAAGAGTAAACTTCACAGCTGAGAAACCTGGCAGACCCTACCTTACACATACCCGCCACCAAGAACAAGGCATCTCAACACCATGAACCCCTGGATCCAATACACTGAGAAGTACACAGTATCATCTCTGTGACATTCTTGTCACAAGTGCATAACCACTCTAATCATAAAAAAAAAAATTTAAATGACTCAAATTGAGGCACACTCTTACAAAATAACTGACTAGCCAAGCACAGTGGTTCCCATCTATATTCCCAGCACTTTGGGAGGCCAAGGTGGGAGGACTGCTTGAGTCCAGGAGTTCTAGGCCAACCTAGGCAACATAGCAAGACCTCATCTCTACAAAAAATTTAAAAATTAGTCCAGCATGGTGGCATGCGCCTGTAATCTCAGTTATTTGAGAGGCTGAGATGGGAGGATCAGTTGAGTCCAGGAGTTTGAGACGGCAGAGAGCTGTGACTGTGCCACTGCACTCCAGCCTGGACAACAGAGTGAGACCTCAACTCAAAAATTAAAATTAAGACATAATAAAATAAAATAACTGACTAGTACTCTTCACCCAAAAAGATACAACCAAGGTCATGAGAGACAAGGAAAGACTAAACAATATTACAGATTAGAGACTAGAAAGAAATAACAACTAAATGCATCACGGGATCCTGTAGGGCAGGGGTCCCCAACCCCTGGGCCACGTACTGGGACCCAGAAGCACGGTCTGGTAGGCACTGGGCTGCACAGCAGGAGGTGAGCAACAGGAGTGGAGTTCCGCCTCCTGTCAGATCAGCTACAGCCTTAGATTCTCACAGGATCACAAACCCTATTGCCCCATTGTGAACTGTGCAAGCAAGGGATCTAGGTTGCACGCTTCTTATGGGGATCTAATGCCTGATGATTTCCACCCCACCTACCCTGAGATCCCTTCCCCTGCTGTGGAAAAGTTGCCTTCCACAAAACCAGACCCTGATGCCAAAAATGTTGGGGACTACTGCTATAGAGGATCCTGGAACAGAAAAAGGATAACAGTGGAAAACGGGTGACCTTAAGTAAGGTCTATGGATTTAGTCACTAATACTATAGCACTGTTAATCATTGTCCTAGGATTTTGGCAGATGCTAACACTGTAGGAAGTAGGGTGAAGGAGACGAGGAAACATGTTGCTCTATTTTTACAACTCTTCTACAAGTCTAAAACTGGATAAAAATAAAGTTTTTAAAAAGGGAGAAAAATACATTTTTCCTTACATTAACTCATTCACACTATCACTTTCCTACATAAAAATAAACTGATATAATAAAAAAAAAAACGCTGGACACAGTGGCTCATGCCTGTAATCCCAGCACTTTGGGAGGCTGAGGAGGGAGGAATGCACGAAACCAGGCATTTGAGAACAGCCAGGACAACAAAGCACGACCTCATCTCTATGAAAAAATAGAAAAAGTAACAGGGTATACTGGCACACACCTGTAGTCCCAGCAACTTGAGAGGCAGAGGCAAGAAGATCACTTGAGGCCGGGCTCGGTGGCTCAGCCTGTAATCCCGTGACTTGGGAGGCCGAGGTGAGAGAATTGCCTGAGTCCGCAGGTTCAAGACCCACCTGGGCAACTTGGCAAGACCTCATCTTTACAATAAATCAAAAAATTAGCCGGGCGTGGTAGCGCGCTCCTGTAGTTCCAGCTACTCGGAAGGCTGAGGCGGAAGGATCGCCGGAGTCCAGCAGGTCGAGGCTGCAGTGGCCGGGAGCAGCCACTGCACTCCAGTCTGGGTGACAGAGTGAGACTCCAACTCAAAAAAAAAAAAAAAAAAAACCCAAAAGCCAACTAGAGCTATTGTATGCAAGAAAGGGGGATTTATTAGGAACTATGGATGTGCCCATCTTTTTGTCTACCCTAGCCCCATCATATCACTCTCTGCTTCCATGCATTTGACTATTTTAGATTCATCATACAAGTGGTATCATATTTGTTCTTATGTGTCTGGCTTATTTCACATAGTGTAATGTCCTCCAGTTTCATCCATGTTGCTGCAAATGGCAATATTTCATTCTTTTTTTAAGATTGAATAATAATTCAATGCATGGCACGTATTCTTTATTCATTCATCCACCCATGGACATCTAGGTTCCTTCCAAGTATTAGCTATTGTTAATAATGATGCAATGAGTATGGGAGTGCAGTTACCTCTTCTGATTTCAATTCCTTTGGATGTACATTCAGAAGTGAGATGGCTGGATCATATGGTAATTCTATATTTAATTTTTTTCCAGAAACCTCTAGACTGTTTTTTATGGTCCATCAATTTACATTCTCACCAATT
>CAUYQG010197918.1:0-10491 GCA_963574415.1 Tarsius wallacei | reverse complement strand
TTTTGAGTTGGAGTCTCACTCTGTCGCCCAGACTGGAGTGCAGTGGCCGCTCCCGGCCACCGCAGCCTCGACCTGCTGGGCTCCGGCGATCCTTCCGCCTCAGCCTTCCAAGTAGCTGGAACTACAGGCGCGCTACCACACCCGGCTGATTTTTTGATTTATTGTAGAGATGAGATTTTTTGATTTATTGTAGAGATGAGGTCTCGCTTGCCCAGGCGGGTCTCGAACCCGCGGGCTCAGGCAATCCACTCACCTCAGCCTCCCAAGGCGTGGGATTACAGGCTGAGCCACCGAGCCTGGCAACCCTAATATTTTTGAAGTGTATTTTTCTTTTCCGGACCAAAGGAAGAAAATAAGTATTTTCTTTCAAGTTTTCATCTGAACAGAAATGAAATTTCTCTGTTCGTGTTACTTTATCTCAATAAACTATAAAAAAAATTATAGGAGGTGTATCCAGATGTGTTTGGGTGAGGCACACAAAGTCATTTCTCACAGCACCTCTGTCTCCCCAGACACTAAACAAAGTAGCCTCAGCACGGCTACGGTCACAGTTCCTTAGTGAGTATAAGAAAAAAAATGAAGTCAAATGGCGCACTACTAAAAAGAAAGAAAAAAGAAAATACGTTAAAATTATATTAAGATGCTCTTAAACTAGTTTCAATGGTAAGTGATTGAAACTACAGGTTAAGTAAAAGTCAGAGGAATAAATCTCACAAAAAGACCCTAACACATTTCTAAACATTGAGACACAACCGTTAAATACCTTAAAGGATTAAATTAGTGAGGTATTGGCAATTCTTACCCAGTTTATTTAAGACCAAAGAAAAGCCTCATTAACGTTATTTGAGCAGGGCATCTTAAATTAACATCCGCTGGCTTTAAATGGGGAGAATCTTGTAAAATGCTGATTTGTTAGATCTGATTCTGGCTAGAGATTCTGCATTTCTTTCTTTCTTTCTTTCTTTCTTTCTTTCTTTCTTTCTTTCTTTCTTTCTTTCTCCTTCCTTCCTTCCTCCCTTCCTTCTTCTTTCTTTCTTTTTTTAAAAGTGAGAAAGCAGAATTTATTGAGAAAACAGAGAAGCTCCCACAGTGGGAGGCAACCCAGCGGGGTTGCCCAGAGTTTGCATTTCTTCTATGTCTCCAGGTGAGGCTAACGTGCTAACCTTTGGACACACGTTGAGTAGTGAAGATTCAGAGTATATTATTAATTCCAACTCTTGCTCAAAAATGGTTCTTTCATGAAAGTGTATTGATAGGAATGCATTGTCTATTAATTATGATTAGGTGAACTAATAAAATGCACACCGGGATTCCTTTGCCAAGACAGAACACCTGGTCAAGCCAAGAAAGCAGTACTTGTGCTTCATACACAGTGAACTCATTTTGAAATCCTTAATCGGCATTGCAGGGAGATACTGACCCTCCAAGGACTTCTGTTCATTAAGAGCATGGGTTACCTAGTGACATTCCCATCCCCTCATAACCACCTGTATGGGACAACAGACAAGGGCTGAAATGTCACAGGAGAGATGACAAACTGTGAGAGATTACTTAAGGTAGTGTCAGGTTTGTTGAATGTGAATATACTTACTGTTGGTTATGGAAAGGTTATTTTCATTATCACAGCAAATGTATTCCATTCTACCCTCTTCTTTGGATTTTCTTTTTCTCTGCCTCTCTTCTAAATTACCACGAGTGTGGGTCAACCGTAGCAATTTTTTAAAAGTAGATTGCATAATGTTTTTAAGTTTGCTAACTTGCTGCTTTGTCTCCTATTTTAATCTATTTTCATTCTCTTGACGAATACGCTTGATTTTAGAAGTGTGTTGGTCTAAAGCTATGTTATACATATCTGGAAAATGCTTGCTCAAGACTATTGATTTTTGAAGTTGTTTAGCTATAGCCAACAGCACACGCTTTTAACGCCATTGTGATTCCAGTGTCTTACAATGTTTTATTATGAAAACCTTTTATTCCTATTTTCAGACTTTATACCTGAATGACTGGGCAATTAGACCCTTCTAGATGGAGGAAGCCACATTTCTCTTGCTGCCAAAGGAATGATAATTTTCATCTCTCGTTTGACTATTTTATTGTTGTTTTTCCACTTTTTTGTAAATTATGCAGCTAAATGTAGCTCAAATCCAATTACCACTAGCTTCAACAGAAAGCCTATTATTTTATTGCTGTAGTTGGACTGTAATTTCCTGTGCAGGAATACTTTGCAGTAACAGAACATCATCTGACTCCAAACACTTTTCATTATACATATGTTTTTGTTGCAATGGGATTTACTCTAACAGGATTGACCCTGGGGGGAGGACCACCCAAGGGGTGGCCCCAGCAGCCACATAAACATTGGTGAATAACATCAATTGCATAGCATTTGCTAATCCTCTTTGTTCCACTAAGTAAACTTGTGGAGACGCTAACCTTTAATCTTCAAAAAGAAGAGTGTTTACTTCGCAAAGCCATTTTACGAGGTTTGCAGAAATACACCAGTTCTGCCACCCTAAGAGCATGACCAATTTGATAACATTAACTCAAATTTTACTGCACCTCTTTACTCTCTAGATTAATAGAGTTTTTTTAAAAAAGAAAACCTCAAGATTCTGAATGTCGCTGCATAAAGAAATTGTAGCTTCCAAAGTGAAAAGAATTCTAGACATGAAGAAGCACTATAAGGAACACTTTTATCTTGTGTAACTTCTCATAATTGTTGTTTTTTGTGATGTCATTTTTAAGCAAGATTTTTCACTTCTATGTCATAATAGTTCTTTTCACTACCAAGTCCAGCACAATATTTTTCTTACACTCAAGAAATTATAATAAAGGGCAGTAGCATTTCATTCTCTTAAGGCTTAGTAAATAATATGAACAAGTAAAAAAAAATGAATGGGTGAATAAATATATTCCTAGCTATGGTGGGCGTATGTTCCCACTCTGATCTGCCTCTCCTTTAAGCTAGAAAATTTCTTCAGGACACCAAGTATTGTAGTAGCATTAAGAGTAATAATATTCGCAATCAAAGCAAGTATTTATTGTTTGCTTATTATTTGGTGGGCATTTTATATGCTTTATATTTTGTATGTTGGGCATCCTATATGCTTTTTCAAATATCACTCTATCTGAGCCAGACACCAAGGCTCTTACCCATGACACTTTCTGCCTATCCAAATGTGGTCCGTAAGTTAGAGAGATGCAATACCGACAGCTAATTTGCACGCATTAATTAATTGCCCTCAACTGATTGTGGCCCTTCCTTGGCTGTGATGTGTTACATTTGGCTATTTAGTATGTGGTCAAGTTCAGAGACTTCTTGCTGTTCCCTGACTGATGCAAATGCATTCTTTCATTGTCACCCCACAGAGCAAGGCTGAAATGATGTACCGGATACAAATTCCAATTGTCTGCATCATTTGGTAGTTATAGGAGGTCACCAGGCAACTAAAAAAGACTCAGATGCTTGATAGAATATTGATGTTGTTCCTATTTTAAACTGCAATCATTATTTATTTTTAAAAAATTGGTTGTAAATCACTACGTGTTTTTATTAGTTCATTCGTCGAAGCAAGTTAATGAATCTATAACATTTACTCTCGAGGTTTGTTTGGGGGAGGGCATCGATTTTATTTTGGTAGAGTGACCTCCTCTCTCTAGCCTTCAGCCCTTTGCAAGCCCCTTCCAGTATGATGCTTGTGGAATCCTGTAGAAGGATACCTTGTTTTACACAGAACAAATTTCGTACACATCCAGAAAGAAGGGAAGGTAGGCTTCTCCAAACAAAGTTACAGATCCCTCAGGGGGTTATGGAGAAGGGATGAGGAGATCAGATTCCTCTTCTCTTGGTCACAGAGCTCAGGCTGTCTTTCACTGGGATGGAACAAGCAGTTCCTCTCAAGCGTAACAATTAAGAATGTTAGTTTAGAGAGGCTTTCTGAGTGACTGTCAGAGCTTGAACAATGGTGGACTTACTTTATTGTCTTACAATCCAACCCCACCTCCTTCCTCTGATTATTTCTTCACCATCTGTTGACTTCTTGTCCTGGCTCGCTAATGCTTCTTTCACATATAGTTCATTGGTAACCAACAAACCTTGCAGAATTTATAGGAAACTAAATAATGAGCTTTATAATTGCATTTTCTTTGCAAGCAAAGAAATAAATTTAAAAAGTAAATGCTGATCAAAACACCCAGAAAGTAGAAATATACCTGCATGATCACTGCACATTTTCAAAACCGGCAGAAACATGGCATTGATACATGACAGGAAAACCAATATAGCTATTCAACAAGAAAGTGACCACCTACAAGGAAGTGTTGTTCTGTGAGCACTGTGGAAGATGAGATGATGAATAGGATGTGAAGCCCACCTTCAAAGTTCTTAGAGTCAGGTCGCAAACATGGTGCATATACAAAGAAAAGTAATACGAGACCGAAAGCAATCAATTATTGCATTTTTTTTCTTTTGCTTATGTGTCTGTTTTCCACTAGAATGTAATTTCCTTGAGTGAAGAGAGTGTGTTCTTAATTTTAAAAAAATCAGTGACACTTAGCATATGATTGATGTGTACTGGGAAATTAAGAAAAATAGTGGAAGTACTATTTATTTGGGGAAAAGGCAATTTTGTAATTACTTAAAAGGAAGGAGGACATTTAAATGGAAAAAGTTGGCATTTAAACTGGACTTTGAAAGAAGGTGGGTAACCCCTCGGATCCCCTCCCACTCTGGGAGCTTTTCTGTCCTCTCAAGCTCCAGAAAAGAGGAGAAGAATTGCACTCTAGGTGAAGGGAATGTTGGTGATACCAAGATGTAACCAGTGGGAACAAATATTAAACTACCACTAAGAAACCTGAAAATGCATTGCTGCTTCCAGTTTCATGAGAGTAAATGATGCCTATCCTGCATTGAAATAAACTGAATATTCTGCTAAGGCTTTCAGAATCAAAGAAATGTCCTTGCTACTTATTACTTAGCAAAATTTCTACTCCAGAAGTTTTTTGTTGTTTGTTGGGGTTTCTTTTTTTTCAATTTTTAAATAGTTGCTAGAGTGATACAAAGGATATAGTAGTAAAGAGTATTAGTAAAGAACAGATATTCTATACTGATACATTCTCAAGATGTAACTTTGGCATCATATGTGATGTTAAGCAAATTACTAAACCACTTTCATACCTAGTTTTATCATCTGTCATACAGGGAAAATCAATGCAACCTGTCACTGTGAATACTGATAGGAAGCAGATGCTGGTACAAAGTAAGCAATCTACTAATATAGTCATGCATTATTGTCATTAATTTAAAATAAACAAGCAAAACGTTTGTGTGCGTGGATAACAATTAAAGAACTGATCCCAGATCATGTCTGCAGCAGAAAGAAAGAGTAGATAAACATGTTTGTTGTATTTCAGTATATGCCTATACTCTAAATGGAAATTTTTCTCTAGATTTGTTTCATCAATAGCAGCCATTTTAAATTTCCAATTTCGAAACTATGTTTGACTTCTTAAAGGTTTATATCTGCAACTGTGGAAACCAGGCTCCTAAAAGCTTTGTTTCAGAGATTTGAAATATGCTTTTTATAACAGCAATTTCTCAGATAAAATTTTGGAAATTCCCCAAAGAGTTTTTCAGAGTAAGTCAAGACATTGATAAGTTTTAAAAAATAGAAGAAGGAGAAGGAAATAGAAGAGAAGGAAGAGAAGGAGGGAGAGGAAGACAAGGAGGAGGACAAGGTGGGTGAAGAGGAAAAAAAGGAGAAGAGAAGAAAAGGAGAGGGGGAAGGAGGGGGGAAAAGAGAGAGTTGCCAAATAAGTAAAAATATGCTTGGAGAAAAATATTCAATATGTTTATTTGCTAAGAAAGTCTTAATATTCTTTATACACAGTACAATGTCTCATACATATTTGATTATAGACACCTTTTTTTTAGTGGAGCATATTCTATTGAACACTCTTGAAGATGAAATACTGTTCAAGTTCAATTGCTTATGTTTGGAGTTTAGGAAACTTAGGCAATAAAGCTCAATTGATTTGTCCAAGTTTCCACAATTGATTTGTCACAGAACAAGACTTGCAGTCCTGTATTCTTCACAAGGTCACCGTTAATACTGGAAAATTATATCGGGTAATTTGCTGAATTCTATCCTACTAAGAAGCATTTGTCTAGCATACTCGTGTGTATCTGTACTTTATTTTATTGTTATCTTGACAGTGACGTATTTCCCCTACTTGTCTGCTTGTATCAACATGTATCTAATAAGTCCTGTGGTTTTGGTGTCTGTGTCATCATACTTCTGATTGGTGTATACCAGGATCACCCCATTTACTTAATTAATTATCTTCCAATGTCCAATGTTCAGCTCTTGACAGGTGTTTGGTAGTTTTCTTCTCAACTAAATATGTCATCACCGATTGGATATTCGTGTATCCACGAATGCACGGCTGCAAGTTATGTAGTTTTCAGATTTGTTTAAATGATGGGCCACAAGTGTGCTATGTATGCTTTTAAACTTTTTCATGAATATTTAACTAGCTCCTAACAAAAGCATCCAGTAGACAATTTCCATTTGTTTCATGTTGTACTCTTGAGGCATGTAGGAAAGACACAAGATTATTATGTCATTTATTGATCCTTGAGCTATTATCATTGGAAGAGACTTTGGAGTCATTCAGTTGAATGTCTCGTTGATTGAAGGATTTTGTTTTACCTATTAGCCTAGTAAACTGACCCCTCAAATAGAAATAGCCAGTGGTTGGGATTCAGATATTATAAAGTCTGTCTCATTGTTAGAAAGTTGCGATGGGATTCTTAACCTCGTGTTTGGTGGGTCTGTACTAGTTTTCCTTTTCTCTCTGGGGAAAAAAAAAGAAGTGTGTGTATGTATTTGTGTATCGCCAGTTTTTCCAGTTGACATGAATTGAGTTTGAAAAAAAAATAAAAACCCTAGTGAGACATCAAGTAGATGTTTTCTATCCCAACCACTACATCTGGTGGAATGTCTTTAGTGAAAGACGAAAACACAAGCATAAAGGAGATAGGAGGAAAAGATCTCATTTTCTGAACACAGGGTACACAACCTTGCTAGCTCTTTACCCTTTAATACACAGGTCAGTGGAAACATTTGTGACATGCAAAGATGTGTCTCTGCTTCTCTTTTTTTAGTCATTGTCTTAAATAAACTAATACTCCATAATGCAATTAGTCCTCCCCTTCCCCTTTCCTTAAATCCAATAATCTTGTATCATGGAGGAAGATACTAAAATAACTCGGATGAAGGGATGTATATGATGATGGCATTTCTGGTTCAGGACAGCTCCAAGGATAATCTCAGATTTAGAAAACAGCTAAGTATTATTTACTTAGTTTAATTCCTTCTATTTTCTTCTTTTTGTGTGTTTCCATAGGATGTTTAGAGAGAGTTGAAAGAATCTGCTTGTCTGCTCTGGTACCACAATAACCTATAAATTCTCAACCATCAATACACATGCCTTTCTATGTACACACTTTCACATAAATAGGCTTCAGCTATTTGGAAATCCATCATGATTTTTGCCAGGAATTGATAGAAATTTTAGAAACACAAAATTATAGAATATCTGTTTTGAAAGAAATAGTCTTGAAAAAAACTCTAGGGAGCATTTAGAATAATCAGTTCTATAGTTAATGCAAAGAGGGGTTCAGTGATGTGCAATGTTATTTTCTTGAATTCACTTTTTAATTTTTTTCAAGTATTGGCCATATTGACCAACTTGCCACCTCTTCTTTCTTTATGATTTTTCAAAATTTAGTAACACAAGTGCCAAATCATACTTGAAAAAAATTAAAAAGTGAATTCAAGAAAATAACATTGCACAATACCTAACCCTCTCTTTGCATTAACTATATCATTGATATTCTAAATGATCTCTAGAGTTTTTTCCAAGACTATTTCTTTCAAAACAGATATTCTATAATTTTGTGTTTCTAAACTTTTTATCAATTCCTGGCAAAAATCTATGTTCTCTAAAATTATTTACTGTTCTTAAATCTTTCATTTCCTCTTATGTTCCACTTGAGCAGTGGTGAATATCACCACTCACTAGCAGAGGCAAAAAAAATTACCATATTTCCTGGCATTTATTGATATCCCCTGTTCCCCCCAAAATAGACCTATCCCTTCCTTGTTTTTATTCCTGCTCTATGTAAAGTTTTTAAAGTCAAGTTGTTACAATGCATATGAGTTGTGGTCATTCTAACACTACTCTTATATGCTCATGTTACTCTTTTAATGGCCCATTGGTGTGTAAAAATGAGCTAAGCATAAAACTTCTGATGTCAAATATGAGGGTTACTGTACCCTATCCATTTCTCTTTGAAAGATACACTAAGTATTGGCATAGGTCAGATCTAAGTCTTGTCCTTAAATGTCTCATGTATGATATATGCATACTCTTCCAAATTTTATGGTAAGCCCCTCAGAAAAGTGCTATAGCAGGTATTCTACCCATATTTTGCTTATATTTTTTTTATAGCTGAACTTCTTAAACATTTCATAACATGAACTTTCCTCTTTTCCTCTAATATCTGAACTTTCTACGTTTTTGGAAGTTTGTTTACAAAATTTTAATCTTACATTTCCATCCATATTTAGCTATATTCCTCTTTAAAGTATCTATAACTACATAAGCATTTGTTTATCTCAACTTTATGAAATATACTTCACGGTAGTATCCTAGGGATTATGCCTGACTCTGTCCAGTATAAATTTATTTCACTAGTCAATATTAAATTTTTAAAACTACCGTGACAGTCTCTCTATATATTGAATTTGTCAAGAACAATTTAACTCAATTTTTAGATATAAATAAGCATGTTTATTGTTATTTTTAAAAGTAGTTGATATATACTTTGATGCAGAAGAAAGAAAAATGTAATTCCCAACCAAATCAATACAATAGTTTATTTGCTGTTATTATGACAAAGTACCACACAATAAAATATGAAGACAACAGAGACCTTTAAAACCAATGTTCCTTATTCTCCACCTTCTTTTCATCCGGTTGAAAAGATGCTCAACAAATATACATTATTAAATAAAAATAAAAGGTTTAAGCAACTCTACAAACATAAATGGAATGGATGCTATAGTCTATGATTATTAAATGAATGGAATGCTGCAATAATTTACATAAAAATTATTATTAAATGTTGAACAATATCTAGGAAAATAGCATAGCATCTGACAAATGATTCTTTATTTTTTCATGTTTTCTGTTTTTATTTTAGATTTGGGAATACACATGCATGTTTGTTGCATGGACATATTACATAGTGTTGGGAGATTGGGTCTCAGGTGACCAACTGCCAAACAGTGAACATTGCACCCAATAGGTGATTTCTGAACCCTAACCTCTTCTCAACCTCCCCCAGTTGGTGTTCCAGTGTCTATTATTTCCTTATCTGTGGCCATTTAACTCCTACATATGCGTAAGAACATGTGATGTTTGGTTTTTTGATTCTGAGTCAGTTCACTTAGGATAATGACCTCCAGTTCTATCAATGTGGCTGCAAAGGACATAATTTCATTCTTTTTATGGCTGCGTAGTATTCCACAGCATCTATAGGCCACATTTCTTAATCCAGTCAATTTTTGGCAGACATTTAGGCTGGTTCCATGATTTTGCTTTTGTGAACAGTGCTGCAATGAACATATGAGTAAAGGCGTCTTTTTTATGTATGTAGATTTATTTTTCTTTGGGTAGATCTCTAGTAGTGTGATTGCTGGGTCAAATTGTAATTCAATTTTTATTTCTTTGAGAAATCTCCAGACGGTTTTCCATGGAGGCTGCACTAGTTTAGAATCTCACCAACAGTGGATGAGCATTCCTTTTTCTCTGCAGCTGTGTCAGCATCAGTTTTTCTTTGATTTTCTAATGACACCCCTTCTGACTGGTGTGAAATGACATATCATTGCAGTTTTAATTTGCATTTCTCTGATGATTCACTAATCATCAGAGCATTTATTTATGTTTCTTGGCCACTAGGTGTCTTTTGAAAAGTATTTATTCCTGTCCTTTGTCCACATTTTGATTTTTTTTTTTTTCATGTTGAGTTATTTGAGGTCCTTGTAGGTTCTGGATATTAACCCCTTGTCTGGCATATAATTTGCAATTTTTTTTCCCATTCGGTAGGTTTCTGTTCACGCTGTTGATAATTTAGTGTGCTGTGCAGAAGACTTTTGGTTTAACTAAGATTCATTGATCTATTTTTTGTTTTTGTTGCAAGTACTTCTGGCATCTTCATTATTAATTCTAGTCGGGCTCGGTGGCTCAGCCTGTAATCCCGTGCCTTTGGGAGGCTGAGGTGAGTGGATTGCCTGAGCCCGCGGGTTCAAGGCCCGCCTGGGCAAGCGAGACCTCATCTCTACAATAAATCAAAAAATTAGCCTGGCATGGTAGCGCGCGCCTGTAGTTCCAGCTACTTGGAAGGCTGAGGCGGAAGGATCGCCG
>CAUYQG010197911.1:0-39281 GCA_963574415.1 Tarsius wallacei | reverse complement strand
CTTCTGCAAAGCAAAAGAAACTGTCAAGATAGCAGGGAAACTAACCACAGAATGGAAAAAAAATATTTTCCAACTGTATATCTGACAAAGGCCTAACATCTGGGATCAACAAGGAACTCAAACGTGCCAAAACAAACAAACAAAAAACAGCTCCATTAAAAAGTGGGCAAATGACATGAACAGACACTTCTCAAAAGAATTCATATGAGCAACCAACAGATACATGAAAAAATGTTCAGCTTCACTAGTCATCAAGGAGATGCAAATTAAAACTACACTGAGATACCAACTAACTCCAGTCAGAATGGCCATCATCAATAACTAAAAAAATAACAGATGCTGGAGAGGATGTGGTGAAAAGGAAACACTTCTACACTGTTGGTGGGAGTGTAAACTAGTACACCCTTTGTGGAAAACAGTGTGGCGATTCCTAAAAGTTTTAAAAATCGACCTTCCATATGAACCTGCAATCTTCCTACTGGGAATATACCCGGAAGAACTCAGACCACTCTATAAAAAAGATACCTGCACATGTATGTTTACTGCAGCATTGTTCACAATAGCAAGGACATGGAACCAACCATGCTGCTCATCAAAAGAGGACTGTATTTAAAAAAAAAAAATGTGGTACATATACACAATGGAATATTACACAGCCATAAAGAAGAGCAAAATCATGAACTTTGCAGCAACCTGGATGGAATTGGAGTTTATAATACTGAGTGATCTTTCACAGAAACAAAGATCGGAGTATCATATGTTCTCACTCATAAGTGGACCTTGAACAACTACCATAATACTATTAGAAAAGGATTGATAGTAGCAGGAAACTACAGGGGGGAGGGGAGACGGAGAGGTGGGATTGACAGTAGTGGAGATCTTTGGGGGGGGGCACAACTCATCAACAAGGGTACCTGCACAATGTATATTTGTATATCTAACCCTGAATTGTATCCCACAGTTAAAAGTATATATATATATTAAAAAAATAAAAAGTGGGCAAAAGTCATGAATAGACACTTCTCAAAAGAATATATACGGACAACCACAGATACATGAAAAAGTGTTCAGCCTCACTTATCATCAGAAAAATGCAAATCAAAACCACATTGGGATAACACCTAACCATCATTAATAAAACAACCAACAACAGATGCTGGCGAGGATGCAGAGAAAAAGAATCGCTTCTACACTGCTGGTGAGAATGCAAACTAGTGCAAGCTCTTTGGAAGACAGTTTGGTGATTTCTGAAAGAACTAGAAATTGACCTTCCATATGACCTAGCAATTCCCCTATTGGGAATATACCCAGAGAAACTCAAATTATTCTACAAAAAAGATCCCTGCACACATATATTTATTGCAGCTCTATTCACAATATCAAAAACATGGAACCAAACATGCTGTCCATCGGAGCTGGACTGGATAAAAAAAAAAATGTGATACATATGCACAATGGAATATTATGCAGTCCTAAATAAGGACAAATATTTGAACTAGCAGCAACTTGGTTGGATTTAGAGTCTATCATACTCAGTGATCTATCACAGAAGCAAAGAACAACAGAGTATACCATATGTTCTCACTCATAAGCAGACCTTGAAGAATTATTATAATATTATAAGAAAGCATTGGCAGTAGGGGAAAACTGTCAGGGGAATGTGGGGTGGGATTGGCAGTTGAGGGAAACTGCTGGGGGATGGGGACAAACCTCATCAACAAAGGCACCTGCATAATCAATGTTTGTATGCCTAACCCTGAATTGTATCTCACATCTTTAAAATAAATTTTTAAAAAAAAATCACTGTGATTAAGCAAAAATCTCAAGGACACAATCTTCATTTATTTGTTGATGCCCTTCTTGAAGGTAGATGTTTTCAGTACAATGTCTAAACTAATTATGTTGCCCTTTGGGTAGCTTTATTTTTATTGTATGCCTTAGATCTAAGCCTAGTCTTTTTTGTCTTGAAACCTTTACTTTCCGAAGTTTTTGATACCAGTTATCAACATCTGTCCCCGGGTCACCAACCTTCTTGATCTCTCCTTGCTCGGGTTTTCCTTGCTCTTGCTTTCATTATTTATTTATTTATTTCAAGGCAATTTAAAAATGTACTTAAAGGTATTATGATTTTAATTTATCTCCAGGAAGAAGATGCGCTTCTAAATTAATTCACACCAACTCACTGCCAGAAGTGAAATACAGTCTTAATATTTTAACCCTTTACCTATTTAGAAAAATAAAAAAATAAAAAAAGTGCTGCTTACTGCCATGTGAGTTTAATTTTACATAAGCTTGCTCTTTGAGAATGACGTAACTCTGTTGGCTTTTCATTGTGAAAGTAAAATAGAAAAACTGTTCTTGGGAGATATTTCTAAATAGAACCTGTCTCTAGTTCTAACAAGAATTACAAAAAAAGAAGGAAGAAGACAACGACGAAGAAGAAGAAGAAAAGAAGGAGGAGGAGGAGAAAAAGCAGAAGTGAATTACATTTTGTAATTCTTTCTCTCTCTTTTTTATAATCTCAGGGAAAACACTGTGACCGCTAGCACCACTAGCGAGTATTCTTGGGTTAAATGAGTAAGTGGTTAACGTTTCTTCTTAAATAAGAAAATTCTTATGTTTATCATTAAAGCTATAGAATAAATATAATTTAATTCAAAATTGTTTATTTGTGTGAGAAACATGCATGCATGTAAAACTAAAATTTGCTCTGGACAATAGGTTGTATTTTTTATTTTATAGACGTAAAATTATTGTAATTTTTTTTAAAAAATGGAAATGTGTTAACTGGTTTCTTAAGACAGTTTTATTTGCCATGTGAGTTTAATTTTACATAAGCCTAAGACTTATTTATTTGCCATGTTGGCAGAATATTATAGGATAGTTCTTAAATGCATATTTCTTTCAGAATTCTTGATTTATTTTTACTGTATTTATTTGTCATTCTTTCAGAAATTTCCTGCTTCTGCAGAGACAGTGAGGCTAATAGGACTGCTGAACAATTCACACTGAAATATATTATAGCCTTTAAATAAAATTGCATTTTATAATAAATTTTAATTCAATCACTAGTATTATTAAAAACGTGACCTCTTTATCCATTCTGCCTATTGTTGATCAGGTGATTATTTTATTCTATTTTGTTTTTATTTTGTTATAGAGATGTGGTATACAAGTAAAGTTTAACTACACAAGTAGGTTGCATGCAGGTGAAGTTTGGACCTCCAGCTGGCTCTCATTTTCCCTGGTTCAGGACCAGGAGCCCTTTGTGTTGTTACATGGCCCCATCTCCTTCCTCCCCAAGGTCATCATTTTTAAAGCGTGAGTTAAATGTTATTCTGCCTTAAAGTGAAAGTTCAGATATTGTGCTCTGAGTGGCTACCATAGGGATATTCTTATGCTCCTTTGTTTCACCTAGATGGTTGATGAAGAATATCAGAAATTTTTGCCATCATTGTACTTTTTACATACCTTCATAACATTTGCTTAAGATTATATGGCAAATATTTTCTTACATATTTTCCTTTATGCAAATTGGAGTTAATACTTTTATTTGACAAATTTTACACGTTGCCTGATATGTGTGCTTATGTGAATGAGTTAACTCTACATTAATTGAGTCAGCTAAAATCTCTGATTGATTTTCTAACTTCATGAAGGAGTGAACCTATGCTTTAAATGGTGGCTTAGAATGGGTAACAACATTAATCAATTATTTATTTTAGAATATGTAATACACAGCATAACTGCAGATTGCTTGAATCACTTAGGAGCATATTCAGTAACACATGGAAGTCTCAAGTAACTGGTTCTGTGGAAAGAAATGGAAAAATTTTAAATTAGTTTTCATAAATGCCACTGACAGAATAAAATTAAATCATAAAATGTCAGATTTGTTTGTCATTTTGACATTTTGCTTTTATTACCAGACAACTTTACTTGTACTCTAGAGATGCTATTTAGCCAACAAGTAAGATTTGCACTCCTTGTCTTAGACATTAGGTACTTAACATAATCATGGAATTGGCTTTATACATGTTACAACAATAATAGTTTTTATTTATTGATCATGTAACAAATGATATACATAGATAGATAGGAAGATACATAAATAGATATACTGTACATATTACATGTACTGCACATTTATATATCAAATAGCTTTTAATTCTCATAAGAAATCTTTGAGAGTGAGATGCTATTATCACTGCTTTAAAAATGAGGAAACTGAACTTCATCGAGTTTATTAGAGATAGTAAGTAAGAGATCTGGATACAAGCCCAGAGTTGTCTCCAAACCACATTTATTCAAACATAAGATATGTTATACCACAACTATTAGCAGAAAAAGAAAAAAAAAACTTTAAAAAATAACAAAATGCTTTACAATGTCATGGATCAGATATTAATTTTCATAATCTCAATTTATTGAGTGTTAGAGAGCAACAAATAATGCTCAATCAACAATGCAAAATAAGATACATCGAAATGTCTGTAGTAAGTTGAAGTATAACTTAACTGAACACCATATGCACACATATACTTAAACACCAGTTTTATGAAATTTCAAAATAAATAAAAAATGCTTCTATGTCTAACAGAATAATGATTGATCACGTGAGTTCCAGCAATTTAAGATTTGTCTAAAAAAGTTTTGGAATGTCTGAAAATATTAAGTGAAGTCTTGTGTAATTGTTGTCATCAAAATATTTTCACTTTCAAAAATGGCATTTTTATATAGTCTAGACCAATATAATCTGAAGTATTAATGAGAACCTCAGTGAGTTTTAATGGCATAATAAATTTAATTATTTTGTTGATTGTACTTCAGCCAAACTAAGATGGAGAATATTGAAAGGGGTCTCTGTGTTTACAGCAACAATAACAAAAAAAGAAGTGTACTGTCCTTAAGTTTTTGCTTTCCTTCTAAACCTGAGCTTCACTGATTCAAATGATTTGATTTAAGATTCCTGCATCTCTAGTGTGAAACTTGAACCTGTGATAGATCGAAGTTATAGAACATCAGTTAGGACTTTGTTCTACATATACACTAAATATTTCTACAAAGTTATAGATGCGGGTCAATAAAATATAGGGGAAAAGATTAGAACAGATATTACTAAGGATAAAACTTATTCTAATGTTATAATTAGCATTTATTGTAAGTCAGAATTTACTAAAAGATGCAAAGATGTTCACTATATATTGATAAAAATGTCAACACACCAGGAAGATACAACAATTATGAACATATATGAATCCAGTATTAGAGCATCTTAATGTATATAGCGGACATAAACAGAACTGAAGTGAGAAATAGACAGCATAATAATAGTGACAGGAGACTTCAGTATTTCATTTTCAATAATGGATAGACTATGCAAGTGGAAAATCAATAAACTGTATAATCATCAGATAACCCAAAGTCAACATGAAATTTAAAAAAATTCTTAAAAGTAGCACGAGAAAATGGCCACATTGCATATAAAGAAAAACTCATCAGACTAGCAGCAGACTTCTTAACAGAAAACTTATGAGACAGAAAAGATCAAGAGCCTATCTTTAGCCTTCTTAAAGAAAAAATTGCCCACCAAGAATTTCATCAAACTAAGATTCATAAATGAAGGGAAAAAAAAGTTTTTCCTAGACAAGCAAGTGCTAAGGGGATTTGTTATCACCAGACACAGCCCTACAAGGAATGCTCAAAGGAATTCTAAACATGGAAATAAGAGAATGATACTTGCTATCAAATAAGTACACATAAGTACAAAGCTCACAGACCCTCTAAGGCAACCTCACAATTGAGACTGCAAAGCAACTAGCTAACATTAGGACAAGAACAAAACCTCACATACTAATATTAACCTAAAATATAAACAGCCTAAATGCTACACTTAAAAGACATAGCGTGGCAAACTGTATTAAAAACTTACAAACTAACCTTCAGTTTCCTTTAAGAGGCGCATCTCACATGTAATAGCACTCGCAGGCTCAATGTAAAGGGATTTTTAAAAAATCCATTACATAAATGGAAAGCAACAAGGAGCAAGGATTGCTATTCTTGTATCAGATAAGCGAAACTTTAAAACAACAACAGCAAAAATAAAAAGAAAGATTAAAAAGTCATACAAAGGAGGTCTTCAAAAAAAACTGGAATTATCTTTTTGAGGTGGGACCCTTGTATTACAGGCTTCTCTTGCTAGGTAAGTGTTCTAGAAATTCATTGGCATCAGTGTACCTGCTAGCATTGTTGTGAGATGCTGCATTTGACTCCAGTGATTTTTTTTTCCAGAGATTATTTCAACGTGTTTGCCCATTTTATGATTGGTGCTTTACGAGTGCACCTGCCCACATTTTGCTGTGTGTTCAGCAGTTTTTTACGAAAAACTGCATGACTTCCATGCCTCACCCTCCCTCTTCACTGATCTTCCTCCGAAAGATTTTTTGTTTCCCAAATGAAAAAAAGTCCTCAAGAGAAAATGTTTTGCCAATGTGGAAGAGGTGAAATAAAACATGGCAAAAGCAGTAAAAGGCATTTAAATTTACAAGTTCAAAAACTCTTTTGTGCAGTGTAAAAAGCATCTTGATAGGTATATTGCAACAAATGGAGAGTATTTTGAAGGCGAGTGAAGTTTAAACATGTAAGAATAAATACACAATTTTTTATACATAAATTCTGGAAACTTTTTGGGTTCCCCCTCATATAATGATAAAGTTTAAAAATGAAAATTCAACAAGGTTTAGCTGTCCTAAATATATATGCATTCCATGTAGGAACACCCAAATTCATAAAACAAACACTACCAGACCTAAGAGAAAAGATAGATATCCATACAATAGTAGTGAAGGACTTAAACATTCCACTAACAGAACCATTGAGACAGAAGAATAACAAAAAGATCGAACATAAATGATTTGCTGTACATCATTGTGCTTATAATAAAAAAATGTGGTTTTGCACACTTAAACATCTGTCAGGCTGATAAATCTCAGGTTAAATGTTCCACCACAATACAATACAGATAAAATTAAAATTAAAATTAAATAAATAATATCATGGCAGTTATAATTTAATATATAGAATAGTATGCTTAATTTTGTGAAGCAAGAAATTGTGCTATAATATACTTCTTATGCATTTAACTAAGCATAAAATTCTGCTACCTTGGTTGAAACTTGAATCCCCAAGTTGTGATACAGACTAATCAAAAACACATCTAATCAATAGAAACTTACTACTGTCTCCCAATAGTCCCCATTTCAGTCATAGACTGCCTAATTTCTATTATATTGATATGAGTATTCAAGGAAATGAGAACAAAATGTATTGCATTATATTTGAGTATTAGATGACTAGATTTATATTTCACTATTTTTTTATTTTTAAAAGACCAAATTTGTATTTCACTATTTTTTTATTTTTAAAAGCCAGTTACTTGAAACTACATAGAAGCTAAAAAGGAAAGATCTATCTAGATACCACACTAGTTTTAAAGCTGGTTATCCACATTCATCAGTGTTAACAAAGTATTATAAGCATTAGGACATTTGTTTGCTTTTTCAACAAATGCATACTGAGTCTTAGATGTGTGCAAGTCACTGCATAAAGTGCTGGAGATCAAGTTATCATCAAAATGCATTCTTCACTCTCAAATAATTTAAGACCTTAGTTATCCAGGAATGAAATTAAAAGTATGGAGTGCCATAGAAAAGATATTTGTAGGATACTCTGGTAAATTTGGGAGAGACTCCAAGCGAAGTCATGTATAATGAGAAGTCCTGAACTCAAGTGAATTGGTTACTTACATATATTATTCTCATTCTCATGAGCATAAGAATGTTCTTTAGTCTCTTATGTCTTATGAAACATTTTACACAATGTAAATGTGTAAAATGGTTTTTAGAAATTTAATTTTTTTGTGATACTATAGTTTTCTTGGTAGTTAAATGTATTCAAAGAGAAGATTGCTTCACAACAGGTTGAGCATCGCTATTTCAAAAATCTGAAACCCAAAATGCTTCAAACTCTGAAACTTTTTGAGCACCAACATAACACGACAAGTTGAAAATTTTGCACCTGGACTCATGGGGTGAGTTATAATCAAGACATCATACAACACAACATATTCAGTGTCCAAATATATTCAGTGTCCACAGGCAAAAAACAAAAACAAAAACAAAACAAACTCTCTTCCTGCCTCAGCTGCAATACACTGTTTATTTGCATGCTTACACACAAACGGTAATAAAATGGAACATAGGTGGGTCAGACGTATCTACCACTACAGGTTCCCCACAATGCCCCACATGGGGTCAAGACCTATGTGCATTACTCACTGTATTTTTGCTTATTCTCTGTTCTGTGATATAAAGATGTTGTTCAAAAAAAAACTGAAAGAGGCCTACAGATATCCCCATGGGTAACAATGACAAGAAAAAGAAGAAACATTTATGTTTATGGCAAAGAAAGTTAAGCTATTGGAGAAACTGGGCAATAGTGAAAGAGTGAGGTGTATACTGAAGAACATTATATTGAAATTAGCACCATAAATGACCTGAAGAAAAACAAGTACAAACTTTTTAAGCTATGTGATGAAATATAATGAAAGAATAGGAAAACACCACAAAAAACTAACAATGAAGATTTCAGTTGTGTACTGAAAGAGTGAATCCATCAGCATCACAGTGAATACATGACATTCAATAGTAAGCTGATCATGAAACAATGATCTATCACAATAAACTGAAAATAGAAGAGGACTGTAAATATTCAACAGGCTGGATGCAGAAATTAAAGAAAAGATGCAAGATTAAATTTTAAAAATTTGTGGTTATAGAGCATCTGTTCATCATGTATCAGCAGAGAAATTCATTGATAAGTTTGCCAAGATTGTCATTGATGAAAATTTGATGCCAGAGCAAGTCTTTAATGCTGATGAAACATCACTGTTTGGGCAGTATTGCTCTAGAAAGACACTGAATACAACTAATAAGACAGCCTTTGCAGAAATTAAGGATGCCAAGGACAGAATGACATCTTGACAGGTGCCAATGCAACAGGAACTCATAAGTGTAAACTTGCTATGATAGACAAAAGCCTGTGTCCTTACTATTTTCAAGGACTGTAATTTTTACTATTCCATTATTATGTTAACAAAAAAATATGAGTTGCTGAGGATATCTTTTCTGGTTGATGTCATAAACATTTTGTAAAAGTGCCTAGAGTTCACTTTAGGGAAGGTAGACTGGTTGAGGAATGCAAAAATTTCTTATTCTTTGACAAATATTCTGCTCATCCTCCAGTTGAAATTCTCATTAAAATAATGATTATGCTGTGTACGTCCCCTGAATGTGACTTCCTGAATTTGGTCATGTGATCAGGGCAGCCTTAGATCAATGTAAACATACTTTCTTGAACACCGTGTTAGTAGCAGTGAATAGAGGTAAGGTATGGAAGGTTTTCCAAAGAGAATTAGCCTGGAGGATGCTGTGTATGTTGTTGCCAATGCTTGAAACACAGTGACTAAAGACACTGTTGTCCATTACCGGCACAACTTCTGTCTTGCAGCTATGCTCAGTGACAATGATGAATAAGGTGGTGACTTTCAAAGATTTTTGTATGTCGAGTGAGAAAAAATGTCTGACTTCCTTTTATGTGCAAAAAAATACCATCAGAATCTGTCAAGAAGCTGGGAGCAGTGGATAGCATATGTTTTTAACATTGATAATGTAGTGCCAGTTGTTCATTCATTGACCAATGGTGATATAGCCAAAATAGCTTTGAATCAAAGCAATCCTGATAATAGTGACAATGAAGATGACACTATTAACACTGCAGAAAAAGGGCCTTTAAATGACATGATGAAAATGTGATGGAAATATTGAAAAACTAGAGTAGCATACATTCACAAGAAATCATGTCAGTTTAAAAAATCAAAGAGAAACTTCTGAGACAAAAGTTGTTGTTAATGAGGCAGTTGACTCTGGATAACATATTTTACAAAGCCATCCACCAGAATGCCTCCTCATCCCCAGAGGATGCACTTCCTTGTCTCCCAACTGCTTCTGATGTTTCTCATCACCAAAAATCATAAAACACAGAGTAGACATGTTTTAACTGAAACACAGCCTTGTGGATAGAAACAAGAAGTGTGCTATTATTTGCTGCTACTGTTGATGCAGGTGCTCTGTGGATGCTACTATGCTGCTTAGTTATTTTGAATACATCTTATTTATTGTATTATTGCTACTTCATATATTTTATTTTTAATTACTTATATATGAATAAGTGTGGTAAGATTGTTGCTTATTGATTATATATATATTCAGAGTCAGGAATAACGGTGAAGTCAAACAACCACAGACTGTCCATAGTGAAGGCTGAGATAGTGACACCTTGGCTTTTGATGGTTAATGTATACAAACTTTGTTTCATGAATAAAATTGTTTAAAACATTGTATAAAATCACCTTCAGGCTCTATGTGAAGATGCACATGAAACATAAATGAAGTTCATATTTAGATTTAGGTTCCATCCTCAAGATATCAAAGTATAAATATGTAAATACTTATTTGCATATTTTAAAATATGCAAAATTTTAAAAAGTTAAAAAGTCTGAAACACTACTGGATCCAAGCATTTAAGATAAGACATACTCAACCTGTGTGTCTATATTTTTCACTTTTGAGCAGTGTGCATCCCATGACCTCAGCTTCAGTGAATCAGCCCTCTTGAACATCGCCTTTTAGATCTATTAATTTCTTCTATCTAGATCTCTTTCATCAATATAGGTTCTTATCGTCCATGTAAAATTATTATCTCTTGGAAACTTATAAAATTTTTTGTAAACTGCTTTTGAAGTCTAATCATTCCCATTTTGTTTAATCCCCATAAATTATAAATTATGATTCTGTTTCTTTCTTGGATTTTTTCTTCTGACACTTATTCGTGGGTTAATCTACCCAATGCAACCTCATTTCTCACCCATTCATGCCATTTTCTTTCTTTCATTCTTGTAATAGTTATAATACATTTGCATTAAAACAATATTAAATGTTTACATTGTTATAAATTTGTCAATGTCATTCAATTTCAGCAAAATAAAACATTATTTTCTTTGATTAAAAATTTTTTTACTTCTAAAGTTACTAAATGTTTTATTATTTTTCCTAAGATATTTATATACTCATTTCTAATTTTTCTATAACAATTTGACAGATTACCACAGCTGTCATTCTGACACTCCCCTTCATAATTATCTTAAATACTATCATTTCATATTCTCTGAGTTGAGTACCCTGTTTTGGGAAAACAATGTCTCATTTATTTATTTGTTTATTTCCTCATTCATTAATTCGGTTTTGGCCATTCCTCCACATTGATAAGGTGTATTTTTGAATTACTTTCTGTTTAATGTCTGAAAATATTTATAGACTATCTTCACATTTTATATATAGTACATCTGGGCATAAAACTCTAGTTTGGAAACCAGTTTTACTCCAAATTTTAATGTCTGTCCTCTATTATCTTTAGTACACAATATCACCTTTAAGAAGTCTAGTGTCAATGTCTGATTATCTCACTGGTTAAGATAATTTTTCCTCATTAGGTAAATTTGAGTGATTTACTCTTTATTTAAGTTGTTTTGAAATTTTATCATGAAGTGCTTAGTGTACATGATTTTAAAAGTCTACAGCTATGAATGCTTCTACTTTTCTTTTCCTCCTAGTGTCTCATGCAATTTAGATTTGGGTATTTTCTTTGTTTTTTTCCTTGAAACGTTGCTCCTTTTTCTCTGATCAAGAGTAATAGCTTCTGGATCAATTTTCAAGTTTTGTTTTCGTTTCTATCTTAGCAATCTACTATTTGTTTTTTCCAGGAAGTTTTAAAAAGTTTATCTTCTGATATTATACTATTTTATTTATATGTATGTTTTTGAAAGAGAATCGTTGTTTACTTATGCTCTGTTTTACTTAATTTATTTTGTTTTATTGATATGGAATAGTTTTAAATATATTTGGGGCACATATGATATTTTGATACCCAAAAGCAATGTGTAATGATCAAATCAGACTATCTGGGATATCTATCACCTCAAAAGTTCATCAAGTCTTTGTGTCAGAAACATTACAATGTTTGTCTCTCAGTTATTTTTGAATATGAAATAAATTAGCATTAATTAGAATTTATTTCCTATAATATCAAGTACCAGAACTTATTCTTTTTACCTAACTATATTTTTGTACCCATTAATCAACTTCTCTTCATCTCTCCTTTCTCCTTCCCTTTACTTCTGAATTTCGTGTTTGTCTATTACAGAGAAATCTGTATTTCAACAATGGGTCTTTCTAATGATTTTTTAAGCTTTCTTCCAATATTTATAGAAACTCTGCAGTGGGAGGGCTTGCAATTTGATAGATTTTATGGTGCAGTTATTGGGTGACAAGCTGCTGAATTTTTTTGTGCATTTCTTCTGAACTCAGAATGTGAAGGTATTTTATCTAGGAGTTTTCACGTTTTACAGAAAGATTCTCCCCATCTTATTTTCTGGAGAGCATAAAGGAAACTGCTGAAAGCAAGATGTGGTAGGGTCTTTGAGATCCCACTATTTATTATTTGATTTTACCTCAACTTCTCTGTTTTCAGATTCTCATTCCAATTCTACTTTCCATTATATCCCTTACACACATATCTATGTATACTTTCTGATTTAATGTAATGTATTCGTTCAGTAAATTTTCAGTCTCTTGTAGGATAAGGAGTTTTGTGCTTTGCTGTTTGGTGGACATCTGGGGTTTGGGGGGAAGGAAGAAGTAAGTGAGAAGTACATGTCTCTAGAAACTTTTTTTTTTGAGTTGGAGTCTCACTCTGTCCCCCAGACTGGAGTGCAGTGGCCACTCCCAGCCACCGCAGCCTCAACCTGCTAGGCTCCAGCGATCCTTCCGCCTCAGCCTTCCAAGTAGCTGGAACTACATGTGCGCTACCACGCCCGGCTAAATTTTTTGATTTATTGTAGAGATGCAGTCTTGCCAAGTTGCCCAGGCGGGTCTCGAACCCGCGGGCTCAGGCAATCCACTCATCTCGGCCTCCCAAAGGCGCAGGATTACAGGCTGAGCCACCGAGCTCAGCTTCTAGAAACTTTTTAACCAAGTACTCCAGTGTCTGTTTGTTTCAATCTTGCACCATTACTTGTTTTCTATAGTTTCTGGTTTTTTCGGCTTTTTGCAGTTATTCAGATTCTACGCAGTTGCCTCATTTTATTTCAGTAAGTATATTCCCTAGGAGGATGATTTATCTTAGTGTCCTGCACTACACTAAGGAAATTATGACTCATATGCCTGCTGCTTATCTCCCAAGAATATATTAAAAATTAAATCACTTTTTTACACAATCACATTTTTGAGGTGTATAACTTAAATACATTAAAATTCACATATTAAAAAGCATAGCTTGATGACTTTTGGGAAAATATATATACTCACAGACCACCATTGGAACACTATGTTGAATATTTTCATTACATAAGATGTGTCCTCTGCCGTCAATCACTCCCTAACATAAGCAATCACTAATCAGCTTTATTTCATTATACATTTGCTCTGTTTTAGAAAATAATGGAAATTGAATTTTACACTATGTATTCTTTGTAATCCAGATTCTTTTTTAAAAAAAAAACAAAATTTTTTTAGAAATATCTATGGTGTGGATATCAGAAGTTCATCAATGAAGTTATTGAAGAAAAAAATTTAGAAATTATATCATTTTTAAGTCAAAATAAAAGTAAATACTAGATTACTTTTACACCCTATAAACAGTTTCCAAGATTCTAAAAGAAGTAATCATCTGAAGAAAGAAATAATATATTATAATACTACTTTTCTTGATTCCTTGTTCTGGATTTTTTTTCCAAGAATAGATAAAATATTTAAACAGTATGTCTGGCACATTGCATTGTTTAAAAAGAGTATGACTAGTGTATATCAAAAGCATGTACTATTTGAACAGGTATAAAAAATACCATTTTATCACTACACAATTATTATCTTCTGTTCCAATATTAAAAACTTGAAATGCATAATAGTCTACACATGAGAAAGATAACTTGGAAAGAAATCTAGCAGATTTTAAAAACCAACATGGGGCTGGGGTGAAGTGATGAAGTTTGTTCTCACAGTGGCTGGACAACAGTAGATCAATTTATTCACATTGGTCACAGTTTTAGGGGGTCATTAATAATAAAGACACTGTCTTTAAAGTGTAAAGTCTCTGCAGGTTTCATTTCCATTCACATAAAAAAATTAGTGACCTGGATTCTAAACCCAGTTATTATATTTATTTATTAGGTGAAATTGAGACAGTCAGATAGCCAGATAGCCACTCCAATTTTAAATTTAAAAACAAATGAGGGGAGATGGGGCAAGATGGTGATGAAACCATTTAGAATGTGTGAGTCTCTGCATGGGCGAGTGGACATAAGGGTGAATACATGTGCCTGTATGCATGAAAGTGGGTGAATGAATGTCCAATAGAATTGAACAAACATACAATCATGTTCTTCCCAAGCATGCAGGAAAACTAAGTAAGAATCAACACAGCATTCATCATGACAGCAAAACTGAAAATATACACACACATATCAACTTAAAAATGAAAAGTAAAACTGACAAATAAATAAACAAATAGTAATAGCAACAACAACAAAGAACTTTATAAGATTCTCATGATAGGGATAAACTCTCACATCTCAATAATCTCAATAAGCATTAATGGACCAAATGCACTATTGAAAAGACATAGAATGAAAATCTGGATTAAAAAAGCAGAGCACATCAATTTGCTGCCTCCAGGAAACACATCTTAATACAAAAGACTCTCACAGATGCTATGTTTAGGATGGAAAACAAATTGTCAGGTGAATGGAATACAAAAGACAGCAGGAGTTACAATCTTAATATCAGACAAAACAACCTTTAAACTACCAAAAATTTAAAAAGGTACAGGACACTACATGATGGTAAAAGGCTCAATGCATCAAGAAGAAATATCCATCCTAAACATATATTCACCTAACACAGAAGCTCCAGGTTTTATAAAGCAACTAATAAGTAAACTAAAAAAAAGATATTCACTCTATTGTTATTGTAGCTGGGAACTTAAATACCCCACTAACAACCCTAGATAGATCTTTGAGGCAAAAAATCAACAAGGAGATCTGAAACATTAACTTAACACTTAATCAAATGGACTTAATAGATACCTACAGAGCACTCCACCCAACAACCATGGGATATACATTCTACTCATCACCACATGAAACGTACTCCAAGATTGACCACATTCTCAGCCATAAATCAAGCATAAACAAGTGGACTCTGTCATATGAAAACTACTCAGACAATAAAAAGCTCTGGACCAGACAGATTTCCAGCAGAATTCTACAAAACATGCAAAAAGGTACTCATACTAATCCTACTGAAAGTATTCTAGACAATCAAGAAAGACAAAACTCCTCAGACCACTTTCTGAAACTAATTTCACACTGATTCCCAAAACAGATAAATATGCAACAAAGAAAGAGAACTATAGGATAATACTCCTGATGAACACAGATGCAAAAATTATCAGCAAGATTCTAGCAAATTGGATACAACGACACATATCAAAAATCATCCACCATGACCAAGTAGGCTTTGTCCTTGGGATTCAGGGCTGGTTCAACATCTGCAAGACCATAAACTTAATTAAGTGCTTCAACAGATGTAAAAACAAGAACCACATGACTATATTATTAGACACAAAAAATGCTTTTGATAAAATATAACATCCCTTCTTGAACAAAACCTTGAAAAACTGGGCATAGAAAGAACATTTGTCAAAATAGTAAGAGTCATCTATGATAAACCCACAGCTAATGTATTGCAAAACAGACACAACTTGGAAGTATTTCCCCTGAAAATGGGAAAAAAGCAAAGTTGTCCAATATCACCCCTCCTGTTCAACATGGTGTTCGAAGTCCTAGCGAAAACAATCAGACAAGAGAAAGAAATCAAGCGTATCCAAATAGGAAAATAACAAGTTAAGTTATGCCTTTTTCCTGATGACATGAACCTATACCTTGAAAACCCAAGAGAATCAGTCAAAAACCTCCATGCACTGATAAACAACTTTGACAAAGACACAGAGTACAAAATAAATGTACAAAATACAGTTGTATTCTTACACAATAGCAACAAACAGGCAGAGAATTAAATAAAAAACACAATCCCATTCACAATAGTCATAAAAAATATGAAATACCTCAACATCTCCCTAATCAGATAAGTGAAAGATCTTTACAATGAAAACTACAAAACATTGCTCAAATAAATCAAAGGAGACACAAACAAATGGACAAATATCCCATACTCATGAGTTGGAAGAATCAACATTGTTAAGGTGTCCATTCTACCCAAGGCAATCTACAGATTCAATGCAATACCCATTAAATTACCAATATTGTTCTACTCAGGTCTGGAAATAACAATACAGTAAGTCATATGGAAACATGAAAGATCATAAATAGTCAAAATAATCCTTAGCAAAAGAAACAAAGCAGGGGGTATCACACTTCCAGACTTCAAACTTTACTATAAGTCTACAACAATCACATCAGTCTGATATTGGTCCATAAACAGACATATAAACCAATGGAACAGTATAGAGATTCCCAAAGCAAAGCCTCAATTTCTTAACCAATTCATCTTTGTCAAAGCTTCCACCAACACACCAACAACCACTGGGGAAAGGAGAACTTAGTAAATGATGCAGGGAAATTGACTGAAAACATGTAGAAAATTGAAATAGGACACCTATCTATCACAGCACACAAAAACCAACTCTAGATACATTAAAGACCTAAATGTAAACCTTAAAATGTAAGAATCCTAGAAGAAAATGCAGGAAATGCTCTTATGAACATTGGAGAAGGCAACCAATTCTTAATCAAGTCCCCGAAAGTGAATGACATAAGAGAAAGATAGACAAATGGGACCTCATCAAACTGAAAAGTTTCTGCAAAGAAAAATAAACCATCAAGAGAGTGGGGAGACAGTCCACAGAAGGGGAAAAAAATATTTGCCAACTGTATATCTGAAAAAGGCCTAACATCCAGGCTCTACAAGGTATTCAAACGTGCAAAAAGGGAAAAAGCAAACAGCCCTATTGAAAAGTGGGGGGAGGCACATTTCATTAACAAGGGTACCTGCATAATGAACACTTGTATACCTATCCCTGAATTGTACCCAACATCTTTAAAATAAAAAAAAAAAATTAAAGTGGGAGAAAGTTAATTAAAACTATGTTATTTTTCTGAGGAAAAAAAGTGGGCAAAGGATATGAATAGACACTTCTCAAAAGAAGACATATCAGTAGTCAACAGATACATGCAAAAATGTTTACCCTCACTGATCATCAAAGAAATGCAAATTAAAATCACACTGTGATACCACCTAACTCCAGTCAGGATGGCCATCATTCATAACTCAAAAAACAATGGGTGCTAGATATGATGTAGGGGAAAGAGAACACTTTTACACTGTTGGTGGAAGTGTAAACTAATACAACCTCTGTGTAAAACAATGTGGCAATTCCTAAAAGATCTAAAAAATGACCTTCCATACCACCCAGCAATCTGCCTTCTGGGTGTTTACCCAGAGAAGCTCAAATCATTCTATAAGAAAGATACCTGCACACGCATGTTTATTGCAGCAAAATAGCAAAAAAAAAAAACAAAAAACATGGAAACAACTGTGCTGCCCATTGAAAGTGGACTGGATTTTTTAAAATGTGGCACAAATATACAATGGAATATTATGAAGCCATAAAGAAGGACAAAGTATGAACTTTTGCAGCAACTTGGATGGATTTAAAGTCTATCATATTCAGTGATCTATCACTGACACAAAAAACTGAGTACCATATGTTCTCAATTAATAGCAGACCCTGAACATTTTCCATAACACTGTAAGAAAGGGTTTGGCAATAGCAGAACACTGCCATGGAAGGAAAGCAGATGCACATAACATCAATACAGCTGTCTGACCTCAAACCAGGTGGAGTGGGGACCAAAGAAAAGCCCAAACTTCACCTGTGCGATGACCACTGATCTCCCTAACCCTGAGTGCCTCACATCTTTAAAGTTAAAAAAAAAAGTGGTATTATTTTTTTCTTCATAATTTTTATTATTTAGATGCAGATCAAATTCATAATTCAAGCAATATTTACATAAGAAAAAAGTTTTACAGATATTCCATGCCAGAAAATGGTGATAAATGAGAAAGTGAAGTAAAATAGAAAGCCAAAATCATTTATTCAGAGATAATAAAGTTACAATTTTAATACTAACAAAATAATCTGGAAAACATAAAAATAACAGGCTATCTTATGTAACTTGACAAAATTTCTGGAAAACAATTCAAATAGCATAAAAATTTTTAAATTGCACTAAAAATGAACACATATCTGTTACAAAAAAATGAGGTTGCAAACTCGCTGTGCATTTTTTTAATATTAAGTTTTAAACTTAATAATGAGTCCCAATTGGTTTGAACTTATAGGAAAATACATTTGATGTTTCCTATTAAGTTTCAGTTTTATAGTATGCTATTCATATAATATACTACAACAATAGGTTACATTTAGATTGAAGTTAAAAATCAAGTGAAAGACTACTATTTCCTTCTATGGTCAATTTTCTAAAAGCTGATCTTTTTTATGACTTACAACATGCCACATAGCTGAGTGTGAATTAGTTGTGGGTTAATAACATGATTCTGTAAATTCACTGTATTTTGAAGACTTTTTTGGTAGAAAGCAGTGAATGTTTTTCAGATAAAATTAATTTTCTTAATAGAGAAGAAGAAAGTATCTCACTCTGCTTAAATTGCCATAGGGTCACTTGTTTACGTATTGACTTTTACATTTTTTGTTACAGTACTTTCTATTTTTAATTGTTAGTATATTATGAATAAGTAATGAAATTCAGCTCATAAAATTTACATATAAAGTTATTACTCCTAAGTAGGTTAAATTTGCATTTTTTAATTATTCAGGTTGCTTACAAATGTAAATGACATTTTAAGTATTAATGATATTGATGTGACTGAAGCAGTTTTGTTTTTTTTTAACAAACAAAACATCCCATTTATTTACAGGATAAGAAAAGAAGATTCTTAGAGCATTTGTGGATGTTTAGCATGTAAAGATCTCGAGTGTGCATGTGAAAGATTCATCATGTATATTTTACAAGAGATGGATACATAAACACTTCATAGAGAATTGTTTATTTGAATAATTGCTTCATTTTTTTATTTCAATAAATTAAGCTCTTTTCCCTCCTGATGACATTCCCTTAGAAAGACTATTTGGCCATGGAAGGCATATTTGCATAACAGAAATGTAGCTCTATTAAAGTAAATTAAAATACTCCCAAATGTGATTTTCTCACATCAGATTTGTAATTTAACATTTTACTCAGCTTGCTGTATGTCAAGAAGGAACTACATAAGGTAAGATTATCTGAGAGGGTACCAGTTAGGAAATTATTAGAGTGGTCCCATTAAGAGATGACAATAAATTGAACTATGATTGTAACAATGGAATTAGTAAGATGTATCCAGATTTGAAAAGATGGTCAGGAAATAAATTTACACAAATATCTATATAAAGAGAAAATAAAAAGTGATGATGTCAGAGAACACATCCATATTTTTGGCTTGCACAACAAGTTGGTGTAATTCCCTGGAATAGTAAATATGGAGACATACTAGGTTAGGAGGACAAAATTATGTTTTCCATTTAAGACTTCTTGAATTTGAAGTATTACTGAGACATGGAGGAAATAGGTGTAGTTTCCAAAGAAGTGCTTGAACCTAATAATGTACATTTGTCACCTAGGAAGAGAATATATAATGTGTCAAAAAAAAAAGTAAAGTACTGGGAAAGTATTTTTGAAGAAACCACTACAATATTTATTAGACACCTAGTGGGGCAAGATTTGAGGACAAATAACTGGAGAAGAGACACTTCAAAACTTTGTGTGATAGAAATACAGATGGGTATAAGATTAAAAAATGCAAATCTAATAAAAGCATGGTTTGGGCACTGATCCTCAAATCTGTAAAAATAATTGTACCTCTGGAGATAGGGAAGCCTCTGAGGAGGTTAAGTGTTAAATGTTTAGGTGTTAAAATTAGCAGGAGTTTGTCTGTAAGGCAAGGTGGGAAAGCAATTAAGGAATAAAGAACAGTGCATGCAAGGGCACAGACTGGACAAGGACAAGATATAGATTAAGGGACTAGAGATGTAGTTTGGCTTTTGTTTATGAAGAATTTTGAAACCAGCAAAAGTAGTATAGTAGACACCACAATGCTATCTATCACACAGGTGACTAAAATATAAGCCCCTAAATTCGTTACTTCCTCCTTTGTCTCCTACTTAATATATGCAATTAACAGAATGATGGCTCTGACCTTTTTGTGTCCTCTTAAATAAAATTTTCATACCCTATTCAAAATATAGCATCTGGAAAATTTAAAGAAACAGATTAATAAATAAATATGCAAATTAGCTAATACATATTGCCCAGCTAGATTGCTGTCCATGATCAACTATCATTGCAAAATTTAGTATCTTTATATATATTTGAAGAAGGTCAGATACAGGCTTTTGAAAGCCTCTCTACTACAGTCTGTTAAAGACTATTACTTAGCTTCCAACTTGCAGAATAAATTAAGTCTTCAATCCATTGTTTTCTACTTAGCATGAAACTCAGCAGTTTAAATGTGTTTCAGCAAATTATTTTCAAATTCACTGACAAGCAATATAGATCAAATCCATAGTTTATGGATATTAAAAATACATGCAAAATATATGTAATCATTAGTTACCAACATATGAAGAAATAGCTCATTAAAGAGCTGCTGGAAAATAACCTGCTCAGAAATAATTCACTTTAATATATTGCAGATTTTTTAAAATGTTTCCTCTCTCATTCTTTATTAATGGCGATATTTGCATTCAAATAGAGATCATTTGTTTTTAGGAACTCATCTGCTCCTGCTGTTTGTTCTCCACCTACTATTTAATCCTCCATTTATAGCACAACTATTGGTTGCAGTGAAATTATTAGGATGTCACTAAAGTTTATGCCTTCAGGTGAGAAATATGCTACATTTTAAGTGCAACATAACCAGGAAACTAATGTTTTCTACTCATTCAAATTGTTTTAAGTTTAAATAAGCAAGGGTTGAGAAATTTATGGAAAATGATACATTGCTTTGTTCTTACTAAAATATCTCTGTATGGCTTATAGCTTTTCACAATGTGCCACCTGCTAGACAGAAATATAATAGCAATATGAATGACATGCTAACATAATTATCTTAGAAAATCCACAAATTGCATGGCTATGAGATCCACATGCTGACGATACCTTTATATTGCTGTGTTGTACATGTAAATCCCTGTTTATGAGATGGGGAATTACTATTTACTAGAAGTGAATGTAAATTAATCAGGGTAATTCTGCATAGCATTGATATATGGACCCTTTACGTGTTACATATTTGTCAGAATGCAGGCTATTACACTTCTTGTGTCTGTAATCGGTGGAGATTTAAGTTCATGGAGAGAAAATGTGACTAGAGCTCTATGTTGTATTGCCTTGTGACAAAGCCAAATGTTATAATGTGTTCCATTTCAAGTGCAAAGCTACTAATCTAATGAAAATGCTACTGTTCTAAGCAATATGTTCTTAGAGTTATTGTAGAACAATGGAAACGCCTGCATTAATATCATTTGGCAAGAAAAATGACAGCTAGAGAATTTAAAATTCTGATCAAGTGTGGTGCTCAGGAAAAAAAATCAGCAAGAACTAAATATGTTTCTGTTAGGTTGAATAGAAAGAATGTGCTGGTGGGTGGAGAGCATTTGAAATAGACTCGATTATAAACTAAACTAAAATAGGTAGGTCTCCAGGTTTTGAGAAGCAGTATTATTAAAGACAAGAAAAAAAATGGAGCTCTGTTTGCAATTAGTTATCATTATCTTTTTTAGTCGGAAAGAAGTGGGGGAGACAAAGTTTTACTTCAGCTTGATAAGAAAGTGAATAGTAAATAGATCCAATATGTCTGGTTGTACAGGTCACATACATTTTTAGGAATTATACTGTCTCTCTCAGTCTGTCCCCCTTTCCCTGCCTCTCTGTGTCAACAGTTGGGTTCTTGAGTAATAAGATTGCTTACCTTACCAGACAATGAAATAATTTATCTGAAAATAGATTTCTTTTGTTCTGAAGTATATTTAAGAACTGGCAATTCTCTTCTAAGTTTATTCTTAAACTAGAATTTTATAGACTGTGAATTATGACTTCATTACTGGGTTATAAAATAAAAGTAGTGGTATGGACAAGCATCTTAGGTGATTAAATGGAATGAAATAAAATACAAAGGAGCAAGCAGGATATGTCAGAAACAATAAGGATAATTTTTATTTCATGAATACTTTGTTTCAGTTTGTGCATTTGGGTGTTTTTGTATATGTTGGATGGAGAAAGGTCATGTATATAGTATGCATTTTTTTAAAAACTATCGACCATGGTCAAAGTTTGAAGGCCCTTAATTTAAAAAAAAATGCTTTACACTTGTAAAGCATGAATCACTGTGTGAAATAAAAATAATTACAAGCAATCTAAATAGTTATCAAAAGAATGATGAGTAAATATATATATATATTTATATAAATTATATCGTAAGGCAATTGAGTGCCATAGAGTGCTTAAAATGGATAAGCTAGATTCACATGTTTCAAATAAAATAGCATAGCACTCCATAATATAATATTAAACAAAAAAGGGAGATGAAAAATGTATTATTTTAACTCTCTGTATTGAAAGTTTGATGTATACAATGATTTTACATATTGTATACATGTAGATACATATAGTAAAATAAATATACATGCAGAAAGGGGAATTTAAATGTTAATTCACAGTAAAAGTTTACTTGGGGCAATGGGCAGTCATGGGTTAAGAAAGGATGCAAACAAGGTTTTGACAGATTTTATCTTCTTTTTTATATTTTTCCATTTTTATTTTAGATTCACATATGTTTTTGCTTCATGGACCTATTGTGTAGTGATGGGGATTGGCTCTTAGGTTGCCAGTTGTCCAGATAGTGAACATTGTACACCACAGGTAATTGCTAAGCCCCAAGCCCTCTCCTCATTTCTCCTCACATTTTGTTATCTATTTTCCTTTAAGAAATTAAAGAGTCTAAACATGTGAAATATTAAAATTTGACAGAGCTATGTGCTATGAACTTTGTTTCAATATTGTGTATTTTTTCACTTGAAATATTTACAACAAAATATGTTAGAAAATAAAAATGCAGCAGAGACACAGAGAAGACAAATTGTTGTTGGGCAAAGTTATATAGCATTCACCAGTTAAGTTATGCCCTTAAACTCACAATCTTAACTCCTATTGACTTCAAGAGAGAGCATATGTTCACGTCTCAGGGAGAGTTTTATTTCTAAGGAGTAAGATACTTGTGCCAAATAATAGAAAATTATTCTCCTAGAGAATAGCATAGAAGTCAAGGTGACAGCTGAATAGCCTACTATTTGTTTTCTAACATTTTTTGAGATTACACCAGGCATCTATATTTTTAGGGAGAGAAAAATTTAGTGATCCTGTGTGTTACTGCCCAGGGAATAATCAGCAGTAGAGGTGATGTATGGGGCACATTTAAGGAGGTGGGCTGTGACTGCAATTAGGTTGAAATAGTTTTATTTCAGGCCAAGTGTGAAGATACCAGATAATCATATACTGTTTCACATTTTCTGAGTTTTATACTCTACAATTTGAGAGAGAACCGGGTGGTGGGGGGAGAGGAGAAAATAAAAAAGTAACATCACTTTATTTATTTTTTTCTCTTTTTCCTACCAGACTTCAGAAGTGATTCTGCACATACGGTAAATTATTTTTAAAAATATTGGCATAAATTTAAGACTCTAGGAAGAAAAGACTAAGGGCCTAAGAGACGTAATAGAATATCCAGTGAATTTATAAAATGAAATTTGTTTACATGCACATATGCAGACAGACACAAATATCTTTTTACAAAATGATTTTATATAACCTCTCAAAGTGATCATCTGTAGCTTTAGTAAAATAAAAAAGGGTGGGGAATGGAATGCTTCAAAATCATCTCTACTCCAGGGTCTTTTATATAATCTCAATAGTCTTTACTAAACATTTCTATTTGTCCTAACTTGTCATCTTGATCAGTCAATGCAGGAAAATTTGTTATCAAACAAACAACTAAGAATCTGTTGGAATTGGGATATGGATCATTTAATCAACTCACATTTAGCTGTAAACTTGATATCTCTACTTCCAAATCTCATAAAAATCAAAATGTATTTCCAAAATGTGACTCTTCATTCTTCAAGTATTTATACATGGCACAAAATACACAAAGATAAATGCATATCTGTTTATCCCTAAGCCTTCTCCATCTCAGGAAATGACGCCACTACCATGTCAGTGCTCAGGCTATCAGCTTAAGATTCCTTTTCTCTCATTCTGCATATTCAACTCATTAGTAGTAGTAGTCTATGTAGAGTCCTACTCTAAAACCAATTTGAATTTCACAACTTCCCATTCCCATCCCATAGAACCAGAAGTCATTATGTCTCCCTGAAATAAAGCAATAACTTTATTATTAATGACTGATCTTTTATTTACTTATTAATGATTAATGACTGACCTTTTATTTACTTATTTACTTATTTATTCATTCACTCATTCATTCCAGACTCACTGGTATTTTTTTAAGGTTTGGAAGTAAAAAGCGCTTTATCCTCAGAGTTTTTGCATATTTTTTTTACTTGTCTCCAATCACTTATGGCTCCATTTCTTCTTTTTGGTCTCAGCTTTAATGATGCCTTTTCAATTAGTCTTTTTCTAATCACTTTGTTAAAAGTAAGCACTAGCTTTTTCTCAAATTCATTTCCAGCATATTTCTCATAACGTACTTACCATAATTTGTAATCATTTTATGTCTATTTACATGGTTTGTTGCCGTTGTTATCTTCTCTCCTGGTAGAATAAAACTGTATAAAGACTGAGGTCATATTTCTCTTATTTATTCTGTTTCTCTTATTTGTAGTGGTTTTTGGCAACAGAACAGAGGGATGATAAATATTTGTTGATTAGATAAATAAATGTCTTCTTTGATATGTGGTTTAATGACTTGAAAAATTTATTAAACTTTTATTAGAAAAGTGTAAATCATTTCTAGTTGTAGGGCTTATGTTTTACACATTATTGATAGTTACACAATACATATTATTATAGAAAATATGATATACAAAAAGTGATGTTAAAATAAGTCACTTTGGAGATTATATAAAGAAAGAAAGAATACACACATATGTAAGCACCTGAAAATTAAGATCTCTAGAGTTTAGCTTGTTTCATACATTGATAAAACAATATTTTGCACTCTTATATGGAGTAAACTCTTTATCTACAGACTGCTTAAAGAATGCAAACTAGCTATGTTAAGTCACAGAGAAGTTCTTCATTGATTAGGCAGCATCTCATTAACACTGATTATAATATGTCTGTTACTCCTTTTTACTTACCTCCTGCTTCCCTTCCTCTGCCCTCATCAGTAACAAATATGGTTCAGTCCTAAAGTATTGGACTACGTGGCTGGCTAACAGCAGTAATCAGTAGAAGTCTCATTACTGTTCTAAAATCAGCTTCCTGCTGAGATTTAACCAATTAATCTTTCCCCCAATAATCAAGACATTAGTGCAATTTTCCTTTAACTATAACTTGGTTATATATTTGTCCTTTCCCCACGCTCTGTCATTATACCCACTTATCAAGAGCAGATTGTATGTAGCTACTGTTCTACTAAATTTGACTTATAGAGAATCCCAAGTCTTGCCATATATATATGTAGGAATCAGGTTAGGTGTTATTTGCCCTGACTTGTTGCCAAAGCTACCACGTATCAATAACATTATGAAACAAAACCAGTGTTTTATATATATATATATATATACATATATATGTACTTTTTCTTTATACTAAGAAATTTTACTTGTTCTAGGAATCAAAATTGGAACACTTACCATAAAGTAATTGCTTTTTAAGAGTTTTACACATAATTAACTCAGGACACCACTCTAGGTGGCAAAGCTGAGTTTCAAATTCATGCAATAGAGTTCCAGAGTCCACACTCTTAGCCTCAGTCACCAGGCTTTGCCCTTTCACATTATAATTGAAAGTAGTTAGTCCTTGAGTTTTTCCTGTCACATAAGTGCTAACATATATTACTATAATTTTCTATTGCATAATCACATAGTAATTCTTGACCATATGTCTCCTTCAGTTATGTAATTGAATGGTATGTAATAAATCAATAGCTAATTCTCATAAGACAGAATCAGATTTGCAATAGAATAAGTAAAATTTTAGCAAATTGTTTAACCTCTTTAATGTGTTTAAAAGAAATTTTTTAATGGAAAGAACAATACTTCTTTCCAGGGTTGTGACAAAATTAGAATATAAAAGTAAAGTGTATAGCTTGATATTTGAAAAGAGTTTAAGAAATGAAAATTACTGATCTATCATTTATGATAGTGATAATTTAATTAAATCAATGTTTTCAGATATCTTAGCCACAGATATTTTTTGAAATAAAATAATTCTTAGACCAAATAAAAAATAAGAAGCAAAAGAGCAACTATTCTGACTGAGGAGGAAGTGGAGGGAAATAGAGTTTGCCATTCTACTCTGCCCCATTACCCATTATTCTCACCCCCATGAAGTTTAGGCTCCATGAGACATCTACACTAGGGCTCTCCTTAAGTATAATTTTTTAAAGGACTAGATTGTATAGTCTCTCTTATTCTCTAAAGATTTCATAATATAGTGTGATAAGTTTTCTACCCCCAAATTAATTCATGGTCATACTTATATAATCTATGACTATAAATGTCCTGAAGGGGCAAAACATACAAAAATCAAAGTGTTAGTATAAAAGTCTGTTTCATGTTTATAACATTTCAAATAGAGTAGCCAGATTTAAGAATTCTGACATTACCACTGTATCATGAAATATGGAGATATCAATGATATGGTTAAGTAAATCAAACTTACATTTCAGTATGAAAAGAAATAAAATATTGCATTATCATACTATCTAACAAATTATAAGCCAACTTTCTCCCTACTTCCTCCCTTATTGCCAGAAAAGTGCAAAAAATTTTTTAAAAATTATGGTAGTATTAGAAACCAGTGAAAATGTATCTCAAAAGGCAGACAAACCAATTCCATTCTTATACATTATGGAAAATATTGGTTGAATAATATTTTATTATAACCTGAAAATATCAAGTTAGACAAGTGCAAATAAAATTAAATCGTGATATATTTGAATGTAACATCTGGAAATACAAAATGGTTTAGATTTTTTTCCCAAATTATAATGGTATTCATATTTTGTATTTTGTTTATCTTTTATGTTGTGAGACAGATTTGTAGAGTGCTAGAAACAAATTCATGACAGTTAAAAGTTAATAGGCAGCTTTTTTTCCTTTTGAAATATTTTCTTTACTGGGACAAAGGACATTCAATGGAATTTGTTTAATGAGTTTGAAACAGTTAAGCTTGATTTTGCCACTGGCTGAAAACCTTTGTTGCTGACTTGTGATAAAAATTGATATTTCATTGAAATCAGTGGGTTGTCAGGCATCAGTGACAATATGGGCGTGCAAATTAGTGGCATCCATTTGCTTGAGAATATAGCTAGTCATTATTCTCTACTTTTGTTTCTTTGATATACTTGTAAGACTTTCATAACAAATCAGTGGCGTTTGGTCTCTGTGCAACCCTCCTTTGCTTTGACAATATTTTCAAGCCTTAGTTTGCTCCTTTTCTATTATGGCTAACTTATATTCTTTAAGAGACAGTTACTGCTGTCTAACTATGTTTCATTATCATTGCTGTAAACCTTGGGTGAAGAATCTAACACATTATGTTTATACAACTCCAGTGACTTCAAAATCTAAATTATAATTTGTTGAGTACCTACTATATTCTAGTGAATGCAAGTACCATTTAGTGGCTTAAATGATTTGGAGCATTCTGATAGCATTCTTACAACTGAATATGTTTATAGTAAACACAGGGAAGACTTTTAAGTGTTTTTAAATTAAACTAACTAGTATATCAGATTCCAGGTACACAACAACATTAGAATGAAAGAGCTATCTCCCAAAGGAAAATTAAAATATAGAATATAGTTTACATGTTTATGTAATGGTATTATTGGGAAAATAGGTTGTTGGAAATTATTTTCTTTTTTATTTACTTTTTTTTCCTTCTTTTTTTATTTTAATGTTGTGGGGTACAATTCAGGGTTAGGTATAAAAATGTTTCTATTTCTGTTCATCTTAGCTTGGAAAATGTGCTGATTATAAAGACAGAATACATGTGTCAAAGTTCAACCATCTAAATATTAATTACATTGATCCAGGGAAATTATACAACCTTTTAGTCTCAGACTTCTCCTTTAAAATGAGTATAATAATCACAGTTATATCACAGAGACATAGCAAGAAACATAGACTATTTATGAAACAAATTGAAATTTGTCAAGTCTTTTTTGTTAAGATCACAAACTGTTTTTTTTATAACATCTTCGCCACAAGCTAAGACAATCAGATAGAAACAGTTTTATAAAATTTCTATAACTAACAATGAGTCCCATAAAAGTAGCAACATGAATAAAATAGGTGTGTGTGTGTGTGTGTGTGTGTATGTGTGTGTTTGTGTGTGTGTGAGAGAATTGGAATTTGAGTGTGTATATTTTTAGGACTACTTGCCTTACTTTATTGTCATAAGCTCCATGTAGAATGACATGCATTATGTGTGATTTTTAACCACAACGGACACAACGTGAGATCATGATGACTCCAGGAATTATATAATTTTATAAACACAAAATCATAATCTCAAATAGACTGCATGTTATTTTATTTCTTAGAGTTAAAAAAAGTAAGAATATCATTGTCGATTAATTTTCATTAATTTAGTCAAGTATCAAACTATGAGACTCAGCCTCAAGAATCATCAATAGTGAATTGAAAGAACTTCCAGTGGAGATAGACAGTAGAAGTTATAGGATGTCTGCTGTGTTATCTTCTAGACAGCTTTTCTAGTCAGGGCATTCCCAAATAAAGCCCATTACACTTGTCTTTTTTTAAAAGAACAAGGGCTGCATCATTCTACTGATATCTCCTGAGAGAACAAGATACAATTGAGTTATATCAGGAGTCTCCTGAATATTTTGGAACAGGAAAAAATATTATTAAAATATTAATTAATTGATTAAGTAATCACAGAAATGTCTTTTTGACGCTCAAAACTAAGGATAATAATACAAGGATAACCTTCATATGTTTGTAGTATAAACTACGCTAGTGATTTAAAGGAGTAATTTTATTTTTAATTAATTATTGTAATTACATATGTACATATTTTGGGGTTTTTTTTGTTTTTACTTTAATTTTATTAGAATGACTACACATTTTGTCATATCTAATTCCATGTTATCATTTGATTATTTTTACTATGTCTCCTGACATAGGTACATTTGATTTTTATTAATGGATACTTGACTGTCTTAAGACTGCTTACTAAACTTTGCTAGCCCTGAGATCTCAGAATTTGAAAGAAGTGGCATGATGACTTCAATTGTTGACAATTCTTAAAAATTAAACATTTGACTTGAATGATGTCTGTTTACCCAACATGCTATACTTTCTTTGAACTTGCACAACTCTGAAATTATACAGGTCTATAGCCTTAACTGAAAAGCCCACTGTTCTACTCACTAACTGTCGTTTTATGATTATGTATTTGCACAGCTCTGAAATTGTACAGATCTGTAGCCCTAACTGTGAAGCCCAATGTTCTACTCACTAAATATCATTTTATGATTCTTGATTTCTTTTCTTGAAAAAGGATAATCTCCTACTTACTTCTCAATGTTGTTGAATAAATTAAATGAGAAAACTAATATCTGCAAAGTAAAACAAATCTTAATTTTCTATCCCTTTTACCTCTCTTATTGAATTTTTATTCAAATTAAGCTTTTATTAAAGAAGAATTTGGAAACATTCAAAAGATACCTGATAACATACTTGATAATAAGTAATTACATCAGAAATATCTGATACTAATAGATTCTGTGAAACATAATTTTATGTAATAAAATACGTATCACAGAATTCAGCACACATGTGTATGATATGTCTCTTGTTACTATCAACTTACAAGGTTTTCCACAAACATGTGTTAAATGTTTTGACTTTCTGCTCAATGGCTTATGCTAAATTTAACTCAAGGTTTTAATTTATTTAACTACTATAAATTTCATCCCAGGACCCCTTAAATACTGCTAGGAAGCAGTTTTTTATTTAAAGATGAAAAGTGTGGACATGCTATATACTCCACACATATGTTGTTTCCCAAACAATATCAGCCTCTACTAAGGATTTATCTAAATGGATTAGACTGTTGACTACAATTAGGTTCACCTTCAATCAATTCTTCCTGACCTATCAACTGTTTGCCTGATGTGGTTAATATTTTACATTATTATTATAATAAAAAGAGACACATTTGATTTTGAAAGTCAGAATTAACACTCATGATAACATTAATCACACATATATTAATTTATTTCTCATGCACATAATTTGAGCAAAAATTAAGTATAAACTAATCTGGAATGTGTGCTAACTTAGTGACAGTTACAGCACAGTTTGACTCAGCAATCACTCTAATATATTTTGCAATTATTTTCAATCATAGATATTCAACAGTTCTTGTAAATGCTAGACTGAAAACCTTGGGCATCATTCTCTGATTTGATAATCATCTCCTTGAGATGTTCAATCTATAAAGGAACACTGCTGAGCTGAAAGTGTCTGTGAGTGAATAAAGATCTCTATTAAACATATGAACAGCCTTCTGCACATGCAGTCTTTCCTACATTGACAACCATTTTGAACTCAAGTGTTACAAATCATAAAGTAGTGAGAGAAAAGAGTAAATCTCCTCATGTTATTAAGGCAAAAACTTCTTAAATCTTGTACTTCATTAGTGTTATGCCATTACCTATAAATAATAGTAAAAAAAATTGTATCTCTCTGAATATGTAAAGAAAAGAGTACAAAATTCCTTAAGATAACTGTGACTCTTTCATATATTTTTCACAATTTCATAATTTTTTAATTGGTGGCCAAATATATCCATTTTATACTATTGGGCAGAGGTTTTTTTTTTTTTTTTTTTTTAGAGAATTGTGTTTGTTTAGCAAAATGTATTGATATGCCATTTGAGTTGTTTGGTCTTAGCTTGGTGGACCATGGAATAGACTATATTATAATAAAAAAAGAAAAAAAGAGAAACTTTCCACCAACTTCTAATGGCAAAAAGATGAACATGGATGAGAGAAAGAAATAAAGTCAATACATTGGTGAGATTATAGGAATTTAAGACAGGAGCTCTCAACTTTTTCAGATTAACACCTCAAAAGAAATACAATTTATTTATATAAAGAGATTTATGAATCACAACATGTAAGGGCACAGGCATATGTAATATGATGAAATAATTTCATACTTGTATCTATGATAATCCTTTTATCATTATTAAATGTAAAAAGTGTCTCGATAAGTGTATTGCATCAAATAGAGAGTACTTTATTCCTGACAATATAATTATTTTTTTAAAAAATCAGTGGATGGGGTTTTTTACTACTAATTATAGCTATTCCAGCTTTAATTCAATTAGAGTTAGAATAGTATATATTTTTATCATTTTACATTAATTCGTGTGTAATTTTATATTTCAGATGTGTTTCTTACATGCAGTATAGAGCTGGGTAGGGTATTTTTAGCTAATCTTTTAATCGGTTGTTTCGACTATTGACACATAACGTGATTATTGCTATAAGAGGGGACCCCAAAAAATGCAATTATAGTTTGGAGGGTGGGCCCCTTGCAGTGCAGTATTCCCTCGCTAGGTAACTTTTCTAGAAACCCAGTGGCATCAGTATACCAGTTAGCACTATGGTGAGAGGCTGTTGTGAGAGACTGTGTTAGGTTTCAGTGAATTTTCCTTAGGAGACTCTTCAATGTTTTTGACCATTCCATGATGGATGATTCATAAGCACTCCTTCCCACACCAGGCTGAATGTTTAGCAATTATTGACTAAAACCAGGATTTATCCCATGCCTCATTCTCTCTATTCACCTAATCTGGTCCTGAATGGTTTTTTTTGTTGTTGTTTTCTGGGATTAAAAAAAAAAGTCCTCAAAGGGAAACGTTTTGCCATAAGGAAGAAGTGAAACAAAAAATGGCAGAAACATTAAAATCACCAAAATTGGTGAGCTCAAAAACTGTTTTGAGCAGTGTAAAAAGTTTCTCGATAGGTATATTGCATCAAATAGAGAGTACTTTGTAGGTGAGTGAAGTTTAATCAAATACACAATTTTTTAATACAAAAATTCCAGTTTCTTTGGGTTCCCCTTCTTAGTTAGGTTTAAGTATGCCATCTTGTTATTGTTTTCCTTTTACCTTTTGGGAGAGAAAGTGTTTAATTTTAAAAATAATTTTGCTTAATCAACTTTGTTTATAAACAATGTGCTTTTAAAAACTTGATTGGTTGCTTTAAGATTTATTGTAGAGATAGTAACTTACCACACCACTACAATATACTTTTAGTTTTATTGTGCTCCTTGGATCTCTAGAATTATTATTTTCAGCAAATTTGACTAATCATTAGATAATCATAATTCATCTTTTAATACATATTATGTCTTCTTTTTCTATCTTCTCATTAGAGGAACCCAACTACCCATATTTTCCATGAACTGAAGTTGTCTCACAGTTCGCTGATACACTTCATTTTATTTTATTTCATTTATTTTTTTAATATATATTTTTTATTTTAAAATTGTGGGGTACAGTTAAGGCTTAGGTATACAGATATTCATTGTGCAGGTACCCTTGTTGATGAGGTGTGCCCCCTCTTCTCTAGACAAATATTGACTACCACTAATCCCACCTCCCTTCCCCTCCCCGCCCATAGTTTCCCACCACTGTCAATCCTTTTCTTATAGTATTATGATAGATGTTCAAGGTCCACTATATGAGTGAGAACATGTGATTCTCAGATCTTTGTTTCTGTGAGAGATCACTCAGTATTGTAAACTTTAATTTCATCCAGGTTGCTGTGAAATTCATGATTTTGTTATTTTTTATGGCTGCGTAATATTATATTGTGTAGAGCCGGGCTCGGTGGCTCAGCCTGTAATCCCGTGCTTTGGGAGGCTGAGGTAAGTGGATTGCCTGAGCCCGTGGGTTCGAGACCCACCTGGGCAACTTGGCGAGACCTCATCTCTACAATAAACCAAAAAAAAAAAAAATTAGCCGGGCATGGTAGCGCGAACATGTAGTTCCAGCTACTTGGAAGGCTGAGACAGAAGGATCGCTGGAGCCCAGCTGGTCGAGGCTGCGGTGGCCAATGGCCGGGAGCGGCCACTGCACTCCAGTCTGCACTCCAACAGAGTGAGACTCCAACTCAAAAAAAACATATATATATATAATATATATATAATATTGTGTATATGTACCACATTTTTTTAATCCAGTCCTCTTTTGATGGAATACACTTCATTTTAAATTTCTTTGCTGAAGATGACAGCAGAGGTAGTTGTACTATGTGAGTTTCTGTGTGAATGAGTGAATGTATAGACAATTTTGCATATGTGTCTGTGAGTAAGTTGATATGTGAGTGACTGAATGCGTGGGAACTCGGGAGCAAGTGGCCAGAGATCTCCTGGTGAAGAATCTGGTGCCACAGATACTCTGCTTGGACCCTAGTGCTTCTTGGGGTGCAGAAGTCAAACATTATTTTTTTTAAAACCAGTAATGCCATTCTGGGGAAGAAGCTGCCAGTTGTGATTGCAGGCACCAGAGTTCACCTTAACACCGCAGCACCTGACAGGACACTGACAGCAAGAGATGCAGAGAAGAAAACAAAGACAGAGCCCCACTGGAGAAGACAAAACAGATCTAGGGTGTACTCACAGGTACCCATTGCATTGTTATATAGAGCAGTGGTGGGAGTGGGTCTTGGAACCTGTACCCAAGTCAGTGAACACTGTGATTTGCTAGTAGTTTCTGAATTCTAGCTCCTTATCCTCCCCTTTTTTTTGATTCTCAAAACTACGAAAGACAGCAAAGTTTCTCACCCTAGAACAAATTCAGAGGTCTGATCAGGGAAGAATAGAGGGCTGAGCAAACATCAGAAGTAAAACCCCTCCCACTGCCACTGAATATTGGAATTAAAGAGAAACAAAAGAGATCTGTAACAAATGAGGAAAAATAAACAGAAGAACACAGATAATTCCCAGTGTAGCCAAGAGAAAATGCCTGAAAAAATCAGACTTTAGAGCCCAAACAATGGAAGACACCAAAAACTGACCCCCAAATTCAACAGGGATTAAGGAATGGATGGAAAGAGTGAATAAGACTCAAGAAAGACAAGATGCAACACTGAAATAGCTTGTAATAGATTTGGGCCATACAAAAACTTCAGCCAGAAAATAAAAAGGAAGATGACAAGCACGGAAAGAGGAATTAATTAAGCAGAAGAAAGTATCTCAGAACTTGAAAACCAAAACATGGAATTAACCTGATTTATAAAAAAAAACATAGAAAGAAAGAAAGAAAGAACAAAGCCTCCATGAGATATGGAATTATGTCAAGAGGGCAATTTACACTTGACTGATATCCCAGAAGAAGAAGGAGAAATGGAGAACATCTTGGAGCAAGTATTCCAGGAAATTATTCAAGAAAACTTTTCCCATCTCACTAGAGATGTGACCATTCAAACACAAGAGATACAGAGAACTCTGCAAGACATCAAACAAGAAGACCAATCCCTAGACACAGTAATTTGCCTACATAAAATAGGTACAAAAAAAAAAATTCTAAAGGCAGCAAGAGAGAAAGGTCATACTACCTATCAGGGCAGACCAATCAGAATAGCAGCAGACCTATTGCCAAAAACACTACAAACTAGAAGTAACTGGGATACAATTTCCAAAGTTTTCAAAAATAAACAATTCCAACCAAGAATTTTCTACTTAGTCATGCTCGGTTTCATCAGTGATGGAAAATTAAAATCCTTTTCAGATATCTAATCCCTAAGAGATTATGCAGCTTCCAGACAAGCACTACAAGAGATGCCTAAAAAGGTATTAAGCACATAAGAAAGGAAAAAAACAAAGAGAAAGAAAAAGAAAAAAGAATGACTACATACTTCCCAAGTGAACAGGAGAGCACAGAATCAACAGACAACTGCAAACATAAAAACGCACATATACACCATCCAAAAGTTAAAAGAAAAATTATAAGACTCTCATGATGAGGATAAACAAATATTTCAATAATCAATATGACCATGAATGGACTAAATTCACCACTGAAAAGACACAGAATGGCAAACTAGGTAAAAGTAAATAAATAAATAAAAATGAAAATAAAAAAATACTCAATGATTTGCTGCATCCAGGAAACTCATCTCATCACAAGGAATGCATACAGACTCAAACTTATAGAATGGAAGATGAATTCCCAGGTGAATAGATTATAAAAGAAGGCAGGAGTCAAGATCTTAATATCAGACAAAACAAGTTTTAAGCAATCAAGGATAAAAAAAATGTGGAAGGACACCACTTAATGATAACAGTTTTGATCCATCAATAAGACAGATCCATCCAAAACATATATGCCCCCAGCACAGGAGCACCAACGTTTATATAGCAACCATTAAGTAAACTGAAAAAAAGATTGACTCAAACACTATCATAACTGGGGAATTAAATACCTCATTCACAACCCTAGATAGATCATTGAGGCAAAAAATCAACAAAGAGATCCAGAACTTCAATATGACAATTGACCAGATGGAATTAATATATACCTACAGAACACTCCACCCAACAGCCACAGAATATACATATTACTACTCATCACATGAAACATATTCCAAGTTCAATTACACCCTTGTCCAAAGTCAAGCAAAAACAAATTTCTTGTGATCAAAATACTGCCAGGTATCTTCTCAGGTCACAGTGTAATAAAAATAAATATCCACATCAGCAAAATTCCCCAAAAACCCACAGATACATAGACACTGAGCAACACGATGCTGAATGATTCCTATGTCAACACAGAAATCAAAACGGAAATTAAAACATGTCTGGAAGCAAATGAAAATGAAGAAACAGCTTACTATAACATCTGGGATGCCATAAAATCAGTACTAAAGATGAATTTATAAATCAATGAATCCACATCAAGAAAATGGAACAATCACAAGTTAACAGCCTAAAAAATTACCTAAGGAAGCTGGAAAGGCATGACCACCAAAACCTTAATTTCAGCAGAAAAATCCAGATCACTAAAGTAAAAGCCCAAATAAGGGACATAGAAGACAAAAAAAATCATAGAAAAAAATCAATAGAACAAAAAGCTGGTTCTTTGAAAGAATAAACAAGATTGATGGACCCTTAGCAAGAACAAACAAGAAAAAGAGGCTTAAAGCCCAAATAAACACTAACCAAAACATAAAAGGTCAAATCACAAATGACCCAAAAGAAGTGCAAAATATTGCCACAGATTACACTGCACACCAGTGTGGAAACAGACTCAATAACCTAAATGAAATGGAGGAATTTCTGACATCACACAATCTCCCAAGGTTGAAAAAAGAAGACATTGAGGCACTAAATAGACCAATAACAACCCAGGAAATTGACTCTGCCATTAGAAAACTACCAACCAAAAAAACCCCAAAAAACCTGGACCAGATGAGTCTCCAGTGGAATTCTACAAAACATATAAGGAGGAGCTGATATCAATCCTATTGAAAGTAGGAGCATCTCAGGAAGATAGTGGTGGAGCCTCCTGGACTAAGCGAGTTCCAGTGTGAGTGAGTGAGAGTATGGAAAATTTTGTGGATGTGTTGGTGAGTTATTGGGTGTGTAAGTGGCTGACTGAGGAGGGACTTGGGAGCAAGTGGTGAGGTCCCTCCTGATTTAGTGGCTGGTGCTGCAGCTGCTCTGCTTGGTCCCTAGCACTTCCTGGGGTGCAGAAGCCAAGCATCATTTTTTAAATATCAGCAAAGCCCTTCCTGATAAGAAGCTGCCCAGAGAAACAGCAAGCTCCAGGCTTTGCCACATCACTGATGGACTCTGGAAACAAGGGCTTCAGAGGAAGCACAGTGAGGAGGTCCAGGGGCAGAGCTCCACTGGAGAAGATGAAAGAGACACCCTACCACCATCTTGATAACTGGACAGGAAAGTGCTCTGCCTTACTCACCATGGAGCAACAGACCCAACCTGATCTCTGTGACCAGCAAATTGACTACTCAGGGGTTGATCATGACTCAGAGTGAATACCCCAAAAGCACAAACTCTGGGGACAGGATGAGTGCTGAGACTCAGATACACACCTCTACCCTGATTCAGCTGCAGAACAAAGCATGTGCCAGAAAGGAATGAGGAAGATCTCAAAAGATCAGTGGCAAGTGTGGTACTGACTCAACCCCCTCCCCTCCAGCAGTCCTTTAAAAGTCAGACCGACATGGCTGGGGCATGACTGAGAGGGATGAATCCAGGTGGAGCCTGGACACCAGCCTCAATAGGAGGACTCCACTCCAAGGTAAGCCTGGCTGGGTGCCACCCACCAATACCTGGGGAAGAGACAATCTCACAACTCTTCACCAGAGGGGATCCTGCTGACCATACTAGTGTGAGAGGGGAGGATTGAAACCGCACCTACCCGTACAGCCCCCTCCTCCTTCCCTGAACCTGACACTGGAGAGATTGTGAATGAGGCCAAAGCTCTGCAGCAGACAACAGAGGGACTGTTGAGAGGAACAATGACAGAATCTGCTACAGGAGGATAGGTTTTGGTTTGTTTGGTAATTTTTTTACCTTTTTCCTTTGTGAATGAATGTGCATAGGAGGGTTCAATCTGCATTCCCCCACCTTTTTTTGTTTTTTCCTCTTTCTTCTTTCATGTTTTGTATTCTGTTTATGTGTGTATATGAAAGATTGAGTATTCATCTTTCAGTTTTTTTGTTTGTTTTTGCCTTTTTGTTCTCTTTTTTTAGTTCAATGTGTGTGTGAATACATGTGTGAGGGTTGTATTTGAAATTTTTTTTTTCACTTTTTTATTTTTCTTCTTTAATTTTGGGTTGGACGTGTGTGTGTATGTGTGTGTGTGTGTCTGGTTTTATTGTTTTGTTTTGTTTTGGGGTTTTTTTTGTTTTGCTTTGTTGTTATCCCAGTTTGTTTTGGGGTGTGTGTGTGTGTGTGTGTGTGTGTGTGTGTGTGTTTAATTGATTTTTGCTTTGGTTTCTTCTCTTGTTGTTCTGTATTTTTTTACTTTTTCCATCTCATTTTATTCTACTTTTCTCTGTTCTCCTCATTACTGTTATTGTATCTTGAACTCAGGAGCTACATGTACATAGCCATTGCATCATCATATAGAGTGTTGGTGGGGAGTGAGTCTCGGAAAACCCATACCACAGTAAACAATGTGATTTGAAAGTAGTTTCTGAATCCTAACTCCGCATCCCCCACCTTATTAGACTATCACAACTACAAAAGAGAGCAAAGCTTCCCACCCACAGACATGATTCAAAATAGAACAAATTCAGAGCCCTGATCAGGGAAGAATAGAAAGCCAAACAAACATCAGATGGGAAATCCTCTCCCAATGTCACTAAATAATGGAACTGAAGAGAAAAAAATGAGGAAGAATCAATGGAGAACACAAGTAATTCTCAGTGTACTAAGAGAAAATGCCTGAAAAATCAGACCCCAGAACCCAATGAAAGTCATCAATGCCTGGCCCTAGGATATAACAGGGAGTAGGGAATGAATGGAATGAGTGAGTAAGGCTCAAGAAAGACAAGATGTAATACTGAAAGAACTTGTAACAGATTTTGGCCATAAAAATGTTCATCCAGGAAATAAATAACAAGATGACAAAGGTGGAAAGCAGAGTTAATCAAGCAGAAGAATATCAGACCTTGAAGGCCAAAATATAGAATTAACCTAATTGGTCAAAAAAC
>CAUYQG010197910.1:0-12012 GCA_963574415.1 Tarsius wallacei | reverse complement strand
AAATTGTTAGCAAAAATACAGCATAAAAGATAAAAATGGAGCCGGGCTCGGTGACTCAGCCTGTAATCCCGCGCCTTTGGGAGGCTGAGGTGAGTGGATTGCCTGAGCCCGCGGGTTCGAGACCCACCTGGGCAACTTGGTGAGACCTCATCTCTACAATAAATTTTAAAAAATGAGCCGGGCATGGTAGCGCGCGCCTGTAATTCTGGCTACTCGGAAGGCTGAGGCGGAAGGATCGCCGGAGCCCAGCAGGTCAAGGCTGCGGTGGCCGGGAGCGGCCACTGCACTCCAGTCTGGGCGACAGAGTGAGACTCCAACTCAAAAAAAAAAAAAAAAAAGATAAAAATGGTACCCCTGTAAAGGCCAACTCCATTATAATCTTATGGGATCACCATCATATATGGAGTTTCACTGATAGAAATGTCATTATGTGGCTCATACGTGGATATACAACCTCTAGGTATATGTATAACCTACTGGTTATATATTCATTTGACCTTACACAATTATGGGAGCTGGTTAGACAGTCTAAGTACAACTGCGTTCTTTCATCTGTGCTGAAGCTTGAAGTCAGTAGGATAAGCAGGTATGAAGAGAAAATGTGAGAGGAGAGGAGGAGAGGGAAGACAAACTGAAATTCATGATACACTGGAACCCAGTGTATCATATTGCTTACTCTCCACCCTCAACCCTCCCAAGTGATGATGAGGTGTTCTTTTATGACTAAGCTAAACACACAACTGGCTTAGGAGTCAAAGAAGCTGAAGAAGGATATGGTTTGAAGCTGGATCAGGTACATGCCCACTGTTGCCCAATACTGACAAGGTGAGTTAGCAAACAAGCACTGATGGGTATAAGCTGCAGTGCCTGGTGCCTCTGCACCTGCTTTCTGGGCATCAAAGGAACAAGACTGCCTCCTCTGACCTCTAGATCTCATGCAAAATGTCTCCCCTGTGACTCATGCTAAAATGGAACCATGCTGGGAAAGGAATTATGGGTAGTGTAGTTTCAGCTTAGCTAAGTTGACACAATATAAATCCCCTACATTTCACCCATTGTCAACTTGCCATCTATATCCACCTCCTTTAATCATGTTTAAATTACAAATGTAAAAGATTGTGTTTCTGCCCAATACAGTGCAAAATTACCCTCATATAACTGAAAACATGGTGACCCTCTACTCCAATCTATTCACCCACATTTAGGTGATGTGCATTCCTCTTTTAGGTGAGTTACACTTCCCTTGATATCCTGTAACTTAAATACTGACATACAAGGTTAGCCACTTTTAATTTATGTTATATGGTAGAAGAATAGAACAAAGGAAGAAAAAAATATTTTTAGATTAAAATAAGTAAAAAAATACTCAATTCCAATTTGGTTTCTATAACTCCTCCTGTGGTCATAGTTGGTAAATTAAACTATCATCTTCCACTACCCATGTCCTATTCCCTCTGCTCTCAGCAAGCACTTCAGATGATCAGGGTTCCTAAATCTTCATTCTTGGATTCTGGGCCATCAGCGGTTCTTTCTGACTTGGGTTGTTGCCGTTTTCCATTGGCTTAGTCCAGAATGTGGAAAAACTAAAAGAAGCCCTATGGAGTTTCCTGTGTATCAGACATGCTCCTCTTGCCCCCATTCTGTAATAGCAGCTGAATTTCCCCTTGATAATCAGGATCAATCATCCCAGCCAACATCATAGCTACTTTCTTTGCCTGATGATCTGCTGGCATGAGTTGCCTAAAGAAACAGGTAGCACCCTCAGCTCTCAGTTTTGTGGACTCACTTCTGTGTCTTTCGGTGGAACAATTCCTTACTTGAAATCTAAGACATCTAAGACCTCCAGAGCCACAAATAATGAGTATAGGAAGCAAAAATTTTACTCGTTGATCTAGAAGAGCCATCCCATTTCTAGACTTTTGAGTCCTGAATCTGTGAGTTTTCGCTATGGAATAGCACTATTTATCGGTTGCTGATTTAGAGCATATATTATATTCAGGCGGTCATTCTCAAGCCCTGATGTTGCTGTCCAGAACTGAGTCTTCAAAAAGCCATTCTACCATTCTATCAGGCCAGCTGCTACAGGAAGATAAAAAAAATATATAATCATATCAGTGAATTTCATGAGCTTGAACTCATCACTGTACTTTTTTAGCTGTTATGTCTGGGAACAGGGTCATTCATGACTCTCAATCTAATCACATCGGAGAATCCATTTTGATAACACAAAACCAATTCTGAGAACCTACTCTTAAGATTCTGTTCCTGTGAAGCCCCTTCCAGTATCAAAATCTGTATCAATCAAGATTCAATCAGAGAAACAGACCCATTGGGAATTATTAAAAAGAATTTGATCTTACATATTTATGGGAAGCAGTCTATGTAAAGTTGTTACCTTTATATCTAGTGCTACAATTTGAGGCCACTGGAAAGGAAACATGAATGTGAAGAAGAGAGAGAGAGAGGAAAACCTGGAACCCGAAAGGATGGACTAGAGACTGTACTGGTCTCTCACTGGATCCAAGCCTCCAGTTTTAATGAACGGGACATCCTGGAGAAGCTACATATGCACCTGGCCCTAAAGTCAGACAAGCTGAAGGAGGATCTGTTAGGAATTGACTGGCTGCTTGACCGGTGCTACATGCCAGACACTAACAGGGTGAGTCTTATGATAAGGAATAATCTGTGAGAGCTGTAACAATCCTTGGCTCTCTGACTGAGTGAAAAGAATATGGCTTCTGCCTCACCTCCACCTTAGAAATCTCGTGCAAAATATCTGTTGTGGCCTACGCTAACATGGAACTACTCAGAGAAGAGGATTATGGGAAATCTAGCTTTATCGTAGCTACCTTAGAATATTAATAATACAAATCCACCAGAATATGGAAGCTTTACAGTTAATGTTCTGAACTGAAACAGGTCCCACTAATGAGATAGCAGTCTTTCTGATTAGTTTGAGATAGCAGCGATATTCTGGTTTCAATCTTTTCTGTCATAAGTGTTTTAAACAATTTTTCTGTCTTATAGATATTCAGCGAAGTATACCGGTTACCCTGATTATTTTTAGAACTGTTGTTGCTAGCAGTCAAAACCCATCTTAAATAACCCAGTGTCTGCTGCTTATGGTATATTATGTTGAACAGACAGAGAGAGTAAGCTAAATTCTGAACAGAACATGAAGGTACAATTGGACTGTGGCCAGATGGCTTTCTATCTAAATATAGTTCAATGCAGATAGAATCTGTTTCTTGTTAAAAAGTTTTTACATCTGGCTTCTCTAAATAGGCTTTTGTTCTCTCGTTTTATTTTTAAAGGAAATATGATTGCATGTTTGCCTTTCCAAATACGCTTTTCCATTTTGAAGAGTTAGCATCAGTAAAGGGATAAAAGTGATGACTCTTGAGAACAGTGGTGATCCCTCCGTTACAGATATTACCAGAAGTTGAGGGATCTAGTGAGGCATGAGGAGACATCCTTACTCCCTTCCACATTCTAACAGAATCGAGAATAGGCTCTCAGACTGTCAGCTTCCCTCATTTCTTTTTATTTTATTTATTTTATTTCATATTTTATTTTGAGAAAGAGGACAGAAAACCTCCCACAGTGGGAGGAGACCCAAAGGGGTTGCCCAGCTTCCCTCATTTCTGATCACTCCTAGACTTCAAGGCAAACTACAGTGTTCATGTGGCTTAGACTAAGCTAATGGGACCTTCTTCCCCCTGAGATTTCGGGACCAACGTGAGAACAACTGAATTTGTAAGGGCAGCTATCAAGTATACTTTTACACTGTAACCTCTGCGAGATGAGCAGGCTGGCCTCATGCTCCCAGTCATCGGTAGGACAGGGAGAGCATGACCAATAATAGGCCTATGCAAGTGGTCAGCATAAATGGACTTTTTTAAGTGGGTAGGAGGAAACGAAAAGATGGGCTAGAATGAATGAGACTGCATCTCACCTGATTTCATGGAGGTTCATGAGGGCAAAAAGCCCTGCCGCCCACGAACCATATGCCCTACTCCCCAAAAAGCCTGAGCCAATCTGCTTCCTGTGGGGAGGAGGAATAAGACCGGAAGAGGTCTCCCCAATCCTTACTCCTTGTGGGTAGAGGAACAGAAGTTCTTAATTATGTAAATACAAGCTGGAAGGAATAAGTACTGTCCCCCAGCAGAAGAGATTTATACAGCTCAACTGCTTTCATATCAATCCCCAGAAAATTCTTGCAATCATTTTGTGGCAGAGGTTGTTTTTCATAGATGCAAGTACATTTTATCCTCATTTACTAAAAAGAAAGCCAATGTTTGAGGAGGTTACATGGCTAGCCCAAGATCACCTGGATAGCATTGTTAAAACCAGGACATAAAACTAGGTCTGCTGACTGCAGGTTCACTCTCCTTGCGCCAAAACACGTGATTTTCAGTGTGTTAAGAAACCTTAGAGATCATCTTGCCCAACTTCCAGAAGGCAAACCTTTGGCAATGGTATATCTTATGTGATTTAATTAGGGCGTGCAATCCCAGGGAAGAAGGAATGAGGAGAAAGGAAAGTTAGACAGATGGAGGAGCGAGAGTCCAAGAGTCAGCCATTGCTTTGTAGCAAGTGGAGACAGTACTTATTGAGCATATCCTCGTTGTCAACACCAGTCTGCCATGCGGTAACTCTTTTAACCCTTGCAGCAACCCTACAAGATATGTACTATTATTATTCTCATTTTATACAAAGAAGGATACAGAGGGGCAGAGAGGTAAAACACCCTGCTCACGATCACACTGCCGGTAAGTGCCAGGCTGGGGGTTAAAGCCTGCCATGTGTCTCTAGACACTGCACGCACTCCCCTGGCTCTCCAGTAGTGAAACTTACATGTAGATGGTTAATGGAAGAGGCAAGATTTGGCCCATGCTCCCAAGACAAGTCCAAAGCATTGATTAGATGTGTATAAGTTATATGCCCCTCGGCCTTCAATGAAAACTGCTTTAGGGCAGAGACTGATTGATTTAAATCTACTGTATAAAGTCAGCCTAATCCCTGGTAGAAACAGACATCTTTCTACGGCATTAAAGATTGTTTTTTAATTTTATTTTGTCAGTAGTTAGAGAGAAGAGAAAGGGCTGCTTCCATATTTAGGATAAATGCTTTTACAAGTGGCATCTTTGATCAAAATTCTTAGATCAAAAGACTTTCCATTTTCGGCCATCATCCCACTCATTCCTTCTGGTATGTTAAGCAACAAAATCCTAGAATAAAAAGTAAACAAGAGAGAATCAGGCTCATGGAGTCCTCTTAGAGATGAGAGGGATAACAGCACCACACAAAATCCCCAGATCAGCTGGTATGAATTTATGGAAGGGTTTCTGAAGTGATTCCAGGGAGAAGGTGTATGATCCTTGACATTAATCAATGTAAAGTCTGTTTCTGAAAGAGCTGATCATAAAAACTAGTTGAGAACCAATCCAGAGTCTCCCAGGAACAGATAGCACTCAAAATGAATGACATCTGAGTATAATATATGCTTATAGGGCTTCTACAGAGATTTAGTAATTCAGTGTCCTCTGAGTTAAGAGAAGCTGCAGGAACACTCAGGGACGTCATAAGATAAAAACTATCCGCTGAGCTCGGTGGCTCAGCCTGTAATCCTGCGCCTTGGGAGGCCGAGGTGAGTGGATTGCCTGAGGGTTCGAGACCCGCCTGGGCAACTTGGCAAGACCTCATCTCTACAATAAATCAAAAATTAGCCGGGCATGGTAGCACATATCTGTAGTTCCAGCTACTTGGAAGGCTGAGGCGGAAGGATCGCCAGAACCCAGCGGGTTGAAGCTGCAGTGGCTGGGAGCGGCCACTGCACTCCAGTCTGGGCGACTGAGTGAGACTCCAACTCAAAAAAAAAAGGTAAAAACTATCCCCACTTTTGCAGGAAGCATTCTTAGATTCTCAACCACTGATTTACCTCTTGCAAAGGATGACAGCAAGCTATCCACAGACTTGAAGTATAGTGATTTGTGAGGAATAGCATCGTCTATAATAAATGTATAAAAACAACTCTATTTGCATATCTAAATCTGTAGTTAAGTCAATGTTTTAATTCCCTTGATTCTGACTTTTTTTTTAAGCATTCCCTTCATCAAAAGCAGGGACTTTATTTTTATTTGCCATTATATTCCCAATGCCTAGATCAGTTGGGCCAGTAGAGATGTACACTATATATTGACTGAATGAATGTAAATAATTCTGAGAGAAAGAAGCACATCCATGTGGTGTGTATATAATAGGGCAGTAGTCATAGGTCTTCAGCACTGTGCATTGGAGAGTGAGCCCGACCAAGGGACGCTAGCCATAGAAACCCATTCACAAGTGAAGAAGACAGCCTCACTCTCTCCTCACAGAGGCACTTTACACTGAAGATCATCCCAGTTCTTGTTTCTGATTTATACTGACCAAGCAATATTTTAGATATAATTTAGCTTCCCAGGAAACTCTTGAATTTAGTGAGAGCATGAACCAAATTGTTGCTTTAAGTCCTCTAGTCCTTTCTTGACAGTTTTATTTCTCATTGTATATTTATAATGTATAACTTTTAATGAATCAGTCTCCTATGAATTTGATGAGTATGAATCTGCCTGTAAAGGTCTTACCAATTTTTGATGGACTGACAAAAATGACCTTCCAGCCTTGCAAAGTTGTAAAAAGAACACAGTTTATGGAGGGGGACAGATCTGCGTTTAATTCTTAACTCGAATGACTTAATGTGTGAGCTTAAGCAGGTGACAATTTTTCTGAGCTTCAGTTTCATTTTTTCCTATTATGAAAATGCGGACAGTGAGTAGGTATGAGAAGAGATGTCACAAGCAAAGTGCTCACAGGAAATGCAGTAACCAGTCCTTTCCTTTCCTCCTCGCCACATATAAAAGACCAGATAGGCTAGTACTCACTAGCCCCAAAATGACGCTGCCTGCCCACAGGCCACCGGAAATGCCTACGCATATTCCAGATGACATTGCTACTCTATGTCTTTCAACCTAGGATGTCCTAGGTGTCATAGCAGAGTTTGTGTGACTTCAGGTGTCAGCCCTTGCTTAACCTCATTCAGATATAGAAGAGCGTGTCTCCACCTACAGTCAGCCCCGTCTAGCTTCTGTCTATCAATTCTATTCCTACCAGCAGGTGGAACTGGAAATAGTCTCTCCGTCCTTGCCCACTGTAGACCACGGAGCACTGCATATCTATCAGGCTACAGTACTCAAATCTCCCACCGTGTTGAAGGCTGGCCCTTGGAGGCAACTGCGACTTGGTCCTGACCCTAATCCCACTCATTTCTTACTTGTTACCTTTTATCTGCCATGAGGTCCAAGACCACATTAACGCTGGTGCCATAATATATTAAAGATAAATTCTAAATACATTTCACTTTAATTTTTGATATATCTGGTGAGCTACACAAGTCTTATTTTATGGTACAGCAACTTTGCTTTTTCAAATTTGAGTAGGAGAGAAAACAGATGGTTTGTATATACCGACAGATACAAATATGGAGATTAGCTTTAAAAACTCTAAGTAATACTGCTGAATATTTGTCGAATATTAAAGGTAATAAATTATAAAGGATTTAGGACATTGAAGTCTTTAAATTCAGCCTGGATATTAGTAAAATTCTCTAACTTGTACCATTTGCCAACCTTAAAAAGAAGGTGTATATCATTAATCATAATTCTAGTCAAAATGAGCTTCATCGTAGCATAATTTTGGGTCCCTATTTGCTGTACTGATCTTAAACATACCTATATATACTCTCTCTGCACCCTAGTTAGTTATGTTCACAATATACACTGTGAATGTGGACACATATTAGATCAGAGAAAACATGCCAAACAAATATACACATGAACTAGAAATCGTTTTGAATCATATGTTATTGAAGGGCGGGTGCATTTCAGATTTTTAAATTAATACACGAGTGAGCCATTTAGCCCACCACTCACAAGGCATTCAGGCAACTATTAAGACTGAACTCTTAAAAATCAAGCTGATTTACAGCCAATAAAATGCACCTATTTTAAATGTATAGTGCCACGACATTTACAAATGTGTCTAGTTGTGAAAACTGGCAGCACAATCACAACATGGACTATTTCCATCCCTCTTGTTTCCTTCATCTGTCACAGTAAATCTACCCCACCTTCCCACCTTTTCCAGCCCAAGTGACCACTTCTTTGACTTCCATTGCTTTAAATTAAATCTGTCTGTTCTAGGCTTTCATGCAAGTGAAATTATACCACGTGTACCTTTTGGTGCCTGGTTTTCTTCACCTAGCATAATGTTTTGGGGACTCATTCATACTGTTGCATCTGTCAGTGTTAATTCCTTTTTATTGTTGATTCGTATTCTATTGTATAGAGAGATATAATGTGTTTCTCCATTCACTCTATTGAATAGACATTTGGGTCTATTATGCATAAAGTTGCTATTCATGGACATGCACATGCCTTTTTGCAGACATAAATTTTATTTCTTTTGGGTACCATTGCCAGGTCATATGGTAAACGTATTTTTAACTGTATAAAAACTGTTTTCCAAAAGTGTTTGCCATTTCGCATTCCATCAGATTTGATGAGAGTTCCAGTTGCTCTGCATCCTCCATGAAATGTAATCGCAGACATTCTATGAGGTGCATAGTGGTATGTCGTTGTGGTTTTACTTTGTATTTCTCTGATGACCAGTGATGTTGCACATCTTTTCCTGAGTTCATGGCCATTGACCTAAATTATTTTGAAAAATGTCTGTTCACATTTTTTGCCCAGTCTTTTGTCAGAAATAGAACCCTGACATATTTTCTCCTAATCTGTGCTGTGGATTTCCTTTTTATTTTCTTAATATTAGCTTTGGAAGAGCAGCAGTTTTAATTTTGGTGAAGTCAAATACGTTTTTATTATTTCATGCTTTGTGATTTTGTGTCCTCTTTAAGAACTGTTTGTTTAACCTGAAGTTGTTAAGATTTTCTTTTACATTTTTCTCTAGAGACTTTATAAGCTTTTGTTTGTATGGTCTACAATCCACTTGGACTAATTTTTTTCATATAATACATAATTTATTTCCGTATATATAGATATTCAATTACATTGGCACCATTGTTGAAAGAAAAACTGTTTTCTCCCCATTATGTTACCTTGACACTTTGGACAAAATCAATTGACTGTATATGTGTGGTTTATTTATGATTGTATTTTTCCATTCTGTTGATCTGTCTTTCCAAAAATACCACATTGCCTCAACTACTGTAGCTTATAGTAAAACTTAAAATCAGGTAGTATGAGTCCTGTAACTTTGTTCTTCACTTTCTACATTATTTTGGCTATTTAATGAATCTTGCTTTTCCTATTAGTTTTAAAATAGTTTGCCAGTTCATAGCAAAAAACAAAAATAAAAACACTATCTTAAAATTTGACTGATCGGCCGGGCATGGTAACTCAAGTCTGTAATCCCAGCACTTTGGGAGGTCGAGACAAGGGGATTGCCTGAGCCCAGGGGTTTGAGACTAGCCTAGGCTACTTGGTGAGACCTCGTCTCTACAATAAATCAAAAGATAAGCCGGGCATGCCTGTAGTTCCAGCTACTTGGAAGGCTGACACAGAAGGATCGCCCAAGCCCAGCAGATCGAGGCCACTGCACTCTAGCTTAGCCAGAGTGAGACTTTGACTTCACACAAAAAAATTGATCTAGATCTTATCTAATCTAGATTTCTGATTATCTAAATCTTATCTAATTTGTCTTACACCTATTTCATTAAGGTTATTTCTAACCATTTCATGGTTTTCATGCTATTGAAAGGGGTAGTTTTAAATTTTAAATGGTTATTTATTTGTTGTTCATAGATAGAAATGCAGTATATTTTCATATACTGTGACCTTGCTGAATGTACTCTATTTCTGATAGGTTTTTTAGTAGATTCCTTAAAATGTTCAGCAATATGACCGTTCCATATATGAATAAACGCAGTTTTATTTCTTACTTCTTCTTTTCCAATCAGCATGCTTTTTATTTCTTTTTCTTGCCTTAATGCAATGATTAAGATTACAACATCGAATAGATGTGGTAAACATGGGCCTTATTCCCAGTCTTAGGGGAAAAACATTCCATTTTTCTCCATTAAATATGATGTTAGTTGTAAGATTTTCATATGTGCTTTGTCAAACTCAGGAAATTTTCTTCTGTTCCTAGTTTGTAAAAAGGTATTTCTCCTGAAAGACTGTTGAATTTTGTCAAATGCACTTTCAGTATCTATTGAGATAACATGAGTTTTCTCCTTTATTCTTTCAACAAGTTGACAGTGATTGATTTTAAATGCTAAACCAACCTTACCTCCTGGAATAAAGCCCACTTGATTTGGTGTATTATCCTCTTTGTATATTTCTGAATTCAATTTGCTAACATTCTGTCAAAGATCTTTGAATGATGTTCAAAGGGATTTGGGTTTGCAGTTTGCTTTTGTTGTAATGCCTTTATCTTGTTTCAGTGTCAGGGTAAACTGCCTTTATAAAATGAGAGGGGATGTGTTTTCTCTTTCTCTATTTTCTGAAAAATTTTGTGTAGTATTTGTATTATCTCTTCCTAAAATATTTGGTAGAATCTACCATGGAAACCATCTGACCTTGCAGTCTTCTTTGTGGAAAGATTTTAAATTATGAATTCAGTTTTCTTTCCTTCTTGAGTCAGTGTTGGTAATTTAGGTCTTTCAGGGTATTTGTCCAATTTGTCTTAGTCTTTGAAAGTACTGGGATAAATTTCTTCATAACATTCCCTTACTATCCTTTTAATGTGCATAGGATTAATAGTTATGTCTGTTCATTCGTTTCTGATATTGGTCATTTGTGTCTTCTATTTATCTAGCCAGGGATTTATCAGTTTTATTATTTTTTTCCAAACCATCTTTTAGTTTCATTCATTTTTTTTCTTGGTATGTCTGTATTCTTTTTCATCAATATCTGCTTTTGTCTTTATTATGTCCTTCTACTTAGTTTGGTACAATTTCTTTTTTTTACTTTTCTCTCCAGTTTTCAGGTGGAAACGTAGATCAAGGATCATCACACTACAGGCCACGGGCCAAATTCCATCTGTGACTTGTTTTTGCATGGCCTGTAAGCTAAGAATAGTTTTTACATTTTTGTAGAGTTTTAAAAAGAACAAGAAGGAGGAAGAACAGGAGGAGGAACTTAATCGAGAGTTTGACATATGCGTCTTTAACTTATCATAATCTGCCTTCAAATATTATACACTTCACAAGAAGTGGTCTTCCATCATCTGTGCTATTATGGCTATACATTTTTTATCTAAATATATTGTAAACCACACAATAAATTGTCATTATTTTTGTTTTCAATGCTCAATTATTACTCAAAGTAGTTTCTAAAATGAAAAATATACCTGTCTGGGACATTCACCCACAAACCATGTGTGACACTCTTCACTCCTTTGCATAGATCTAAGTGTCCATTTGGATTACTTTCTTTCCACCTGAAGAATGTCTTTTAATATTTTTCATATTGTAAGCCTTCTGCCAGAGAGCAGACCCTGGTCCATGGTTCCACACAGCCAGCCTCTGTCCAACCCCTCATTTACAGATCTCAATTATGTAAATATAACATATTTATATCAATCCATATATTGATATCAGTTCTTTTTTTTTGAGTTGGAGTCCCACTGTCGTCCAGACTGGAGTGCAGTGGCCACTCCCGGCCACCGCAGCCTCGACCTGCTGGGCTCCGGGGATCCTTCCGCCTCAGCCTTCCAAGTAGCTGGAACTACAGGCGCTCGCTACCACGCCCGACTAATTTTTGATTTATTGTAGAGATGAGGTCTCGCCAAGTTGCCCAGGCGGGTCTCGAACCCGCGGGCTCAGGCAATCCACTCACCTCAGCCTCTCAAGGCGCGGGATTACAGGCTGAGCCACTGAGCCTGGCATCAGTTCATTTTTAATGTCTATATGAAACACTGACTCCCTTTACCTAGCTGAAGTGAAACTCCTGG